>CALNHX010003640.1:0-145080 GCA_940337035.1 Agriotes lineatus | reverse complement strand
AAAATGGTAAGTATCAAAAACGTTAAACCAGTTAAACTATAAAAGCAGATATTGGATGGCGAACGCCAACGTGACGCGACGGAAAAAAATGCAATTCTATAATATAATAATAATCCACTTCTTACTGAATACATTTTATAGTTTGTTGTTCGTTTATTGAGTATTTTAATTTTTGTTATGACTGATGGCTCAGCTCTATACCCGGGGCCCCTAATTAATGCGGGGCCCCGGGGCAGTGCCCCGGTTTGCCCTGCTATAGCTACGCCACTGCTGGTAGCGTCTAAACACTTCTTTTTGTTAATACAACGCCTGCTTCCCTTGGAATAGTATACAACGAGATTACTTCTTGCATGGTATCTCCTCCAAATAATCAGTCGTCTACCTAAGAGTCCTTCGAAATTGTATATACGTGCTGCTTCAGGGAAATGATCTTGTTGTTCAATGATTAGCTGTCGTAGACATCGCAGTGCTGAACATGGCGCACAAGCTACTCCATAAAATGACCGTCATTGGCTGAATGATCAATACTAGTTCGTTTGCAGACTTTCTCCAAAGTATTCTTTGTAGATTAATGTATTCCTCGTTGGCTCTTATTTGGCGGTACATTTTCTTAATATTCGCTGTTGTTACATTTTTGTGAATCTTAGAATATTTCAAATATATCATGTTGACTTGGCGGTCCTATCGTGAGTATGTCGTTTAATGACGAACCACTGGATGTTTTTGCTGGGTTGACAAATACAACTCTCAGCTCTGTTTTCAAAATTGTTTCTTTGGCAACGGCGTGATGAGGCAGGTACACGTAGCGTCGTTGTTATATTGGCGGTATTGGTTACAAGCTTCATATGACCAAGTCGTTCATACTCTTTCATGAAGTCATGATATTGATATTTTATGGCTGGTTATTTATTTAACTTTTCTCGAGGGCTGAAAAACGTTTCAAAGCTGATTCATATGATTTGCCAAAAAGTTTGATGTTTGCTTTAGTAGGAAGTTTGACTATAAATGGTCGTCTTATCATGTGTCATATTAGCTAGAAAACGACTGCAATCTTGAAATTTGCGGTTGCGGCTAAATTGCAAAGTGTATTTGTATTGATGTTATTTAATGTTATCTTGCCTGACACTATCCAGCCTAAATGTGCTTTTTGAAGTGCGGATGATTAATTGTTTATTTAATTTGGCCAATGCATAACAATCTTCAAAATAGTTTTGCTCTAATTAGCATATCCACTTCTTTAGAGGAGAAAATTCAAGATCCATTAATTTTATGTTTAGTCGTATAACAAAATTGGTTTTGCAGATGAAAACTTGTGGTAAATTTTTCGTGATTTTTTAACGCCTGACATTTGATTGTTCCCAATTATATGAAACTTGAACTTGAACACTAGCTTGATTGGATTCCTGCTACTGATATGGCTTTATATATTTGGTAACTTTAGGTGTGCTGCTACGAAAGTTCATTGCAAACCTGAATCTACAAGAACCCTGCAAACGTGTCTAATTCCACTACTGTCACAGGTATTAATTAATGCACTTGATAATAGAATTGTAGATAATTCCTGTGATGGCAGCGAATTGTAGCTAGTTGTACCATGTTGTGATTGGTCGGTTGAATTATTTGCAGTGATGAATTCCGCTTTGATACGCTTGAATTGCATTTTCAATAACTTGTGATTATTGAAAAGGTAGATGTAAAAGAGTGTTATGACGTTTTTGCCATTTCCTACAATTGCTTGCATAACAACGATGCGGTAGTCTTTAAAGTACTTTCTTTTAGTCTTAATTTTCGCAATTCTTTGTTCAACAGGCATCGCTAGAATTTTGCACAGTAAACTATACAGGATGGTGCACGTAACTTGTCCAGCGCAGTACCTGAGTTATGCAACTAATTCAATCACATTTGACGTTTGCTGATTGTCTGTTTATCTATTCTTAGTAGCTATGATATATGTAATTTAGGTTGCATAAATTAACTACAGCAGCGGACAAGTTACGTGCACCACCCCTGTATAGTGTTCTTGTGAGCATAATTGACAAACAAACCTTTTGGTTAGAATATGTGGCAATGGAGATTTATTGAAGACCTATTTTGATTTGGAAACAATTGTTTGTTGATTTACACTTTTGGATACTATTTTTAATGTTTGAAAATATGGATTAATAATGCAATAAGCTGAATTAATGATAGAACTTCGTTTGGAGTTTGTCTACCTTCCCATTCTTATCAGCTGTGGTGGCTAGTTTAGAGGTGATTATGCTGGAAAACAAATCCCCCGACGCTTCAATCGGACGTTTTAATGTCTTAAGTGCATACAGATGTTTTCAAGTGCTAATCCACTATTTCCCGTAAACCATCTGAACTGTCCCTTGACCATAGAGATAAATCATAAAGTCTTAACGCGATTCCGTACTACTCACTGGCGGATCTAAGGGGGTGTCAATAGGGTCAATTGACACCCCCTTAAACTTGTTAAAAAAATTATTGGGATGAAAAGTTGACTACTTTGTTTTAATTGTAGACAAATCACACACATTCCTCATTTCTTTTTAGTAATTCTAATTGGCGCAGTTTCACCCTCAGCGTTGGTGGGAGTTTTTGTCGCTCTTCGCTGTCGATTCTGTGACCTGACTAGTGTTTACCAATCTAGACAAAACAATGAACTGCACCTGGTACGTAGTCACCGGCATATTTTGCAATTTTTCTAATAATATAGTGTTTTCACTGTTTGTTTTAAATTGTGCGACTAGCTATTCAAAGTTGAAAATATCCAAAACCTGATAAATTTCAATTTCAAAGGTAAGTACTGGTATATATACTGTTTGAGGCTTTCGCGGTTACTCGAATTACTCTTCTTAACATGGAATTTCGGCTTAGACCGCGTAGTATTTGTATATGAACACCCAGAATCCTCTGGCTTAATGTGCCTTGCACCTTGTGAAGTCGAGCAAAAACCCGCGCGATGGTCATGCAACTTTCACTCTGATGATGCAAGCTGCAAAGTCTTGCGAAACGTTAATAAATATGGATGCACAAACAGCAAAACGGCCAAATCTGCCTAAGTATCCTCGTTCTCAAGATACTCAAACAACACGAGCCACCAAAGAGCATGACAATCGCGCTGGTTTTTGCTCGACTTCACAAGGTGCAAGGCACATTAAGCCAGAAAATTCTGGGTGTTTATATACAAATACTACGCGGTCTAAGCCGAAATTCCATGTTAAGAAGAGTAAGTACTGGTATATAAAAGAATGCTTATTTTATGACATATTTACTCTAATTTTGACATGTACGTTTCAAAATTAAGTGAAGTTTCGAAACGTCTCACTTTTTGTAATCACGTAAGAAAAATAAAATGTTTTCAAACAGTGACGAAATAGCTATTTATAAAATCAGCTAGGAAGTAACTCATTTTGTGCAACGCTGGGGATCTATGGTTAAATGTTAATGAATTGAAAATCAAGTAGTTGCGTTTCCGCTTTTTGCATGTTAATTTGGCGATACAATGAATTTTTCACCAGTGGTTGTAAAATATTTATTTGAGGCCTCCCCTCATTTTTGCAAACTTACATTTTATATGTGAAATTAGAAAAAGTTCGTCGTCACCCAATTGACATTCGAAAAAGGGCAAGCTTGATTTCAATCCACTAACATGACATATAATTTATTTTTTTATAGCACATGTTAAAGTGTGCTTTTATTAACTCAAAACAAAAGGTTAAGTTTTACTTTAAGGGTAGATAATGTAGCACTTTAACATCAAGGATAGATAATGGTATATTATATAACAAGTTTTATAAATGCCATTTTAGTCACGAGTTTTTTAGGCACGAGCGGAGCGCAGCGTAGCGAGTGTTTAATAAACGAGTGTCTAGACGAGTTTATATAATGTGTTACATACTATATTTTTTCTACGACCACAAATTTAGACAATATAATATCATATTATTTCATGAAATTTTGACATTTATTATATTAGGTTAAATTATGCTTGACAAATGTCAAAGTTGACTGTAGAAAACTAACTTGATTTTAGTTTTGGCTGTGGCTAATAAAGCAAATACTGTCTGAACCTAACTTCACCCCATGACTAAAACATCGTTGCTAACTTCAGCCCATGACTAATACGTTCTTTAGTCACAGGTTATGAATGCGTCATTAAAATGTCACCTAGCGACGTGTATGTTAGTATGTTAAATGCCATTTTAGTTACAGGAGTAGAAAACGTAATTTAATTTTCTAACTTTTGTTTAAATTAAATATGATAGCTTCGTATTATCGTAGCAACCCAATCTAGCTACTGACATTTTGAAATGTGATTGACTGTCCTTATTTTCTTTTGAAATTGTTAAAGTTCTTGCTATAGAAAAATATTGTATTATACACGACGATAAAGTTATTTCTATCCACTCTTGAATAATTAACGTCTCGACTTCGTCTCGACGTTAAACGATTTACTCGTGGATAAAATTTAATTTTATCGTCTTGTATAATAAATTACTATTATTCCATACTGATGTCAAAAATTACATTATTCGGACTATTTATGGTACAATAAATGGAATATTAAAGTTCAAGTACTTAAAACTTATTTATGGTGCAAAAAATGGAACATTAAAGTCCTAGTACTTTAAAGTAAAATATTAAAGATCAAGTACTTTAAAATTATACTTCAGTGTTGACATGAAATTCGAAATGATTTACAACTTTTTATTTAAAGTTCATTAAACTTGCAGTATGAAATAACCGTTGTATTCACCACAAACGAAAAGTGTTTTTAAAAGTCCTCGCAAGTAATTCCGTCTTCGGCTGACGCCTCGCCTCGGCCGTAACTAGTCCTTTAAATGTTACTTTTCATTCTAGATAAATAAACGACTATTAAGGTTTAAAGAACCGATTTAATAAAATTAGAAAAAATCTTGTTAGGAAATGCGATTTTGTGTAACTTCTGAGAAAAATTCCACGCGTTACACAAAATTAGGCATTTCGTAACTGATTTTAGAAATCGCTATTTTAAATTGATTCGCTTTGTTTTATTTAATTTTTTAGAATGGCGCCACCGTCTAAAAAATAAACATTAGACGCATTTATATAAAAACCAAAAAACCACTGCTCTTCGTGTCAGTCAGATAAGACGGAAGAAATTCAAAATCCAGAGAAAGCAGATGATTTGTCAACAAATTCCGCAGAAACTGAAATGGCATCCACCTCTATTCCCGCTAATAATGGGAATATCGGAAGTTTGTGAAATGGCATCGGAGTTTATTTGACAGCACTGATATACTTGAAAATCTTTTTGATAAAAAAAAAGAATAGTTGGAGAACTATGTTCCCTGAAAAACGTAAGTATTTTCTTTCTCTGAAAAAAATTGTAAAGTAATTAAAAGACATTTGAATACTAGTTCTTCTTCTTCCTCTTATTATAGGCCAGGGGCCTGTTTTAACCACAAAGTGGTTCTGTGAGTTCTCTTGACCCTTAGGCCGGGTAGGTGGCTAGCCTTGCCCGTTGAAAGTGAGGAAGAGTTCCCTTGTTTAGGGTTAACGACTACCACAGGTGTTAGCGTGGTAGCTGGGGAGCGTATGATTTTTAAAATCCCACTACAGTCTGCCGGGATTCGAACCCGGGCCGGCCGCCTGAGTGGCGAACATTTGCTCGCAGGGCTATCCACTCACCTGATTACTAGTTATTTGGATAAATATACTTGGCTTGTCGATTCGCATATAAAACAAGGAGTTTTTTTGTAGGTTTTGTGTAATTTTTGCTTCTACTGTAGTTGGTGAAAGCAAATGTCGAAATAAAGCAGGTTTTTTGTTAAAACAGAGTTAAAAAAAGTTGGTAACTTGTTTGAAAAAGAAGGATGCTTAGAGAGGCACGAAAATATCAAATACTTACTGTTCGATCTACAAAAATTAGTTGACCCCCCTTAGGAAGTCTCTGGATCCGCCTATGATACTACTGCCGTATCTATTTTTAAGGTTTAGGCCTTTTGGTAGTTTTTCGCCGAAATTTTGAAAGAATCAAACTTTGCCAAACGCCAAACTTTAGTGAAATATCTCTATATCCGTTTTTGACTTATTGTGTAGACTGTAGATTAATGACGAAAATGTAGTATAGAATGGGAACCATTCCTTGTATAAACCGAAAAAGAAAAATATTGATTCGTGATAAACGAATTTGATTTTGTAATTGATTTCGATATTGCTTGTAGCCGTGTTTATATATTAATTCGATGCATGTACATTGTAGAATCGTTGACTGATTGTACTTCCGGCTGAGATCCTCTGTTTTGTTAATTAGAAGAAAATAATTCTTCGCATTCGTTACCCTTAAACGATGGGTGAACACTGCCCTAATTAGCTCAACTTTCGACAGAATATGGCGTGAATAAGGACAAGGCGGCGGTTCTTAAGGTCATAAAATACATATTAAAACACTATAGGGCGCCAGTCGTTATTCACAACAAAAAAGCAAGTATAGATATCAATTCACTTCACCACCTACCTTGAATGTCTGCTTTACAATCCTAAACAAAAAAGTCTGAAAAAGGTTTTACCCAGAACTTCCCTCGTCGACACTGTGACACTAAGTAATTTGAAAAGTAAATTAAGTTAGGAGTAAAACTATCTTCACATTTCTAATAAATAAAATAAAATAAAACGTTACCAATGGTCGAATTCGAAGGGCTGGCGAACCGTGTATGCAGTCCCAACGTTTTGTGGGATATTGCAAGGGAACGTGCTATTTCTGCCTGCACTACGAAGCACTACGTGACTACGTGCGTTCCGGCTGGCTTAAATAGAACCTCTTTTCGTTGACACCTCTTACGCTGTCAACGCAGCCCAAGCCCTTGTTTGCATTATTTCAATCGCATTTGGAAAGCAGTTAATGTACTCTTATGGGATTATACCTACTAAAGGTTTTGGTGTTAGCCCAGTGGTTCTTAAAGAGGGCCGAGGCCCTACTGCAATTTTATTTCCATATGCAGTTACTTATTAGTGCAATATACTTCTATTGATGTCAGTACACACCCATTTATTTAATGACCATACTTATAAATCACCCTGTAGAGATGAGACAGAGAGAGAGTTCGTACCTTCTACGAAGCTGAGCTCTAACTTGCTACAACATATGTAACATGTAATTCCAATCAACCTTTCTTCAACGAGGAAAAGCAAGGTAATCGCTCTTTGCTATCTAAACATGGCTATATAACCCGCATTCGTTGAAAATGTAATAAAAACCATTGATAGATTATCGCTAATGAAAGACTTAAAAACTACGATACTACTAATTTCAATCGTCCCCATAGAATATTACAACAGTTACAACAGGATACTAATGGTTTGTCTATATGAAAGGTCTTTGTACTAAATCATTTTTCTTCGTACGTATATTTTTTTTAAAGAGACTATAATTTCAAAGAAACAAATATAAAAATACAACGCCATTCCTAAAGGGCAAATTGCTGTCTGACGTTACATTGACCTTACCTACTTTCAAATAACACGAATAGTACAATAGAAAATAATGGGATGGAATAATAACGCGACCTCGACCGACAACCTCAGAACGTATTAGTAAAATTTCCGTATGCTCTATTTTTACTTAACATTTATCAAACTAGCGGAAATGAGCAAATTCCGTGTTTGCTGTCTAATCTGTCCTACACCTAACGTTTATCATTGACTACTGGTTATAACAAATCAACATAAACTATTTGATGGGCTAGAATCACGTAACGCAATCAGTCTATCGGAAATCTAATATCTATTTATTAATCAGAAAGCGTACGATGACCTTTCTGTTCGAATTTAGAACTCGCAATCGATAACAAAGTTAACGTCACAATTCAAAACAAATACCTTCCCAAATAGGTAATTATTTTGAAAGCTACATGACATATTAATAGGTGTCATGCATTACACCTACTAATGTAATAAATTATTAAACATTGAATTACGACTAGAACTGCATTTTTATATTTATAGTGTTGTTCAGAATGTGGAGCGTTTTGTTTTCTAGGTTAATTTGGCTGTCAGCTGCTTTTGTTAGTGTACCGATTTAAATATTTCATATGCCATCAAACGAAAACTTGATTCGTGTGCCCCATCATTAATTTAGAGCAGCCAGCGCTTAAATCGTCATGCAAGGATTAACTTGACCTCGATTTTGTAGGTTTATGGGTTTTGTGACTTTTGCAAAAATTGCTTTTCTGGCTCTTGCAGTTTTAGCCTGGACACAAATAAAAAAATAATGAATTCTCTTGCAATTTTTATTAAACACATACCTACAATTGGTAGTAATGTAAGGCAAAAAATATTATATTGTTATTTATAATTACAAGTAGATTACAGGAACCACACCTTACCTTCTATATTTCCATGAGGGCAGTTATCTTCAATACGGTAATCGCTAAATGTACAGCCATTTGAACAGGCCATAGAATATCGTAAAACAAATCTCGCTTATCGCATTAATTACATGTAGATTAGAGCATTTTTATACGCTGAAGCAAATTTTCCTACTATGCATCCGACGAAAGAGAGCCCTGGTCATCAATGCTGTCTTTTTTTTTTTTTAATAATTTATTGTCAGTTCAGCACAAAGTGCTATTCATGACACGGATAATTTATACATTTTGAACGTTACATCACTAATTACTATACTATTAACTGTTTGTATGGTTCCGTCACTTATTTTGGATTAACAGTTCGTAACAGTTCACTAACGAGTGCTTTGATATGAGAGTTTGGTTAGTGGCAGTTCACTGATTTTCACTTTCTATTAGGTCTATCGGTAATTTCCTTTTAAGTCTGGTGTGTATTGAGCGTTTTCCCAGGTTGTAATGTAATGCGCCATCACACTGAACAATATTATCATAAAATTTTTTTGTCACTTTCATAATGTATTCTTGAATTTCTGGGATACCTGTTTCCCGGTGCAATTGCGAGTTCCTTGTGTACCATTCGGCATTGGTTATGATGCGTAATATTTTGTTTTGTAGAACTTGGAGTTTGTTAACGTTGGTTTTGGAAGTTGAACTCCAAATACTACACCCCATACGTAAAGATCGGCCTGATTATCGCTTTGTAGATTAGTGTGCCACATGTTATCTTCAGTGAGGATTTTTTGTTTAAGATTGGATATAGCATACTGAGTCGCGCATATGATTCTGCTAGTTTCTTATTGATATGGAGGCTCCAGGTCAGACGTCTATCCAGGTAGATGCCTAGATATCTTACGGCACTTTCTTTGGAGTTCCACTGTATTGGGGTACCTTGAATAACTACATTGGGCGGATCTTGAGGTCTACGGAGTGTGAAGATTTTTGCTTCACATTTTTCAGCATTAATATTCATGAACCATTTAGTGAACCACTGGTTGATTTGGTCAATACTCTGTTGGAGTTTGATGGCTGCCCTATTAATGTCGTGATCTTGTACAAGAATTGCCGTGTCGTCTGCATACATAGCAATGTTTGCTCCTGGTATTTCGGGTATGTCGCTCATAAACATGTTGAACAGGGTGGGTCCTAGAATTGAGCCTTGGGGGACTCCAGCTCGTATGTGATGAATTGGAGAGGTGTACGCGTTGACTCGTACTTGGAAGGTCCTGTTAGTTAAGAATGATATTATTGATTGTAGCAGGTAGGCTGGGATGTTCATTTCGATCATTTTTATAGATAAGGCCTTTGGTCCATATTCTATCGAAGGCTTGTGCCACATCAATAAACGTTACGATCGTATGCGCCTTTTTTTCAAATCCTTCTTCTATTTTTTCAGTTAGTCTTAATATTTGATGCGCAGTTGAATGGAATGGCTTGAATCCAAACTGAGTGTGCGGTAGTAGGCTGTGTTCATCTAGGAATTTTTGTAAGCGAGTTAGGATTGCACGTTCAAGAAGTTTGGAGATGGTGGGTAGTAGGCTTATCGGACGATAATTTTTAGGAGAATCATGTTTCTTTCCTGGTTTAGGGATCATTACGATGATTGCTTGTTTCCAGGTGATTGGAAAGTACCCTATTCTTAGGCTGGCATTATATATTGCTACCAGGTACGAGATTGACTTTTTCGGAAGATTTTTTATTACTACATTTGGAATCATGTCTTGCCCAGGAGATTTTTTAGTTTTTAGCTTGGCGATATAATTTATAATTTCAGCAGGAGAAATTGGTTCAGAGAGTGTGACAGTTTTATAATCGTTTTTTGCGATTTCGTTTTCGATTAGTTGTACTTGATTCGCATTGGTATTATTTATTATAGTTTTAAATGTATTTTCAAGTCGTTTTGCGAATATTTCGCACTTGTCTTTATCATGTGTGATTACTTGCCCTTGTTCACGCAGCACTGGTATATTAAATGGTTGCCTAAGTATTCTCTTTGTTGTTCTCCACATGTTTGGGTCTCCAGGACTGAGCGAATCTATATAGTTGTTATATGTTGCAATTCGATGTTGGTCTAATTCATTTCTTATTATTCTAATTAGTCTATTCAAGGATGCTTTCAGTTCAGGAATTCGGGTGGCTTTGCCATAATCGTCGAATTCTGTGTTTTTCTCTTATGAGCTGTTGTACGTGTGCTGGGGGAATTCTGGTATCAGGGTGGTTGTGTAGTCGTGCATTTTTGGAGTATTGTTGTATTGCCTGTGTGATGACAGTTTTGAGTGTTTCAACTGCGTTATCAATATCCTCGGATGTTGCTAAGTTGGTTGGGCACTTTAAGTTGCTTTCCATTATCAGTCGGAATTTATTCCAGTCAACGGGACCATTAATTAGTTTAGGAAGTCGGGGGTGATAGCTAGGGGTACAATTTAGTGTGAACACGATTGGTAAGTGGTCTGAGTCGAGCTCAGTGAGTACAGTTTGGTTTATTGGGGTTTGGAGGTTTTTGTGGACTATGATATCTAGTATGTCTGGCAGTTGGTTTTGTCTGTAAGAAAAATAGGTGTACTCAGCTGTGCAGAAATTTGTACTCCTAGTTGGGAGGACAATGCTGTCTGTGTGGTATAAGACACAAGTGGTTGCTTTGTGGTATAAGATTAAAAAATCCTAGTCAAATCAGCATCAGTTTGACAATTAATTGAAGTTGACAGAGAAGAGATACTTTTTGAGGTTAGGTATGCCTGTTCTAGCTTTTAATTAAAATTAAAGAAACAGCATTTTGTAACCATATCTATTTCATTTTATTATAAATTATTATTTAACAAATGAAATGGCTTGGACACAGTAAGGATGGGTGAAGAAAGAATAGCGAAAAGGATTTGTCAAACAAGATCACAACCAAAAAGAGCAAGAAAATGATGGACAAGAAAGAAGAAGAAAACCAAATTGAAAGACTTTGAGTGAAGGAAAAAGACTACCAAAGAACAAAAAAGAATGGGCCAGGCGTTTGTACGACGTATAAAAGAATGAAGTTATTTTAATCATTGAGTTGTATCTATACATTACATATAAACTGCTTCTGCCTATTAGAATGTAATACTTTTGAGGTTCATCATTCAAAGATTTGAGAGTTATGTGTTTGTCTAGAATAAATATAAAAATTAGAATTTATAAAATCAAATAAACTTAGTAAGTACGCTTACTTTCACTGTACAATTGTACATCTTCTATACAGTTTAGAAAACTCTGACAGTTCTGAAGTTTTCGATTTCTTGCGAGATCTTTTTTTACCCAGGGCTAAATAAAACTGATTGGTTTCTACTACGAGACTTGATCTTTTCAAAGTACAAATGCTTATTCCTAAAGCCTCAGCCACAAAGCAACCGCCTCAGCTGCTTGCTGCAATAAACAAATAATTGTACAATAAGATCGTAAGTAATAAATTAACGTAACATACCTCTTCCACACAAGATAAAGGAAGTAAATGTCCACCAACTCCTTTTTCCTTCTTAAAATAACGCAATAGATCCAGCAACAATTGGTGAGACAGTGAACTCACTAACATATTAATGCGTACAATACCACGTTTGTTTAGTTCTGAACAAAACTGTCAAAACACGGTTATACGTGAACTAACCTCGAAAAATGTGAAGGACAAGTCAGATGTTCATCATATGTTTGTGGACGCATACAATGTTGCCTATATTTCCGAATTTTTTTACAAATATTTGTAAAAGATTTTTCGTAAAATTTACCTGTAATTTCTGAATTAACCACACTCAATTTTTTCAAAGTAATTTTCCCGATATATCGTGTTTATTTACTATTTACTGATAATGTCCTTACTTAATCTACGGATTATTATTAATGTCGGCAACACTATAATTTATAGACGCATACCGCGCTAGTCAAATCCACTCCCAAAGACCCAGAGACGTGCTAATGTTATGCTATCCTTGTCGCACTCGTAGATAATGAGAGTGACGCACAAAAAAACTATATCTGTGCTAACGTCGTGTAACGATGACGCAGGGCTCATCTTTGGCTGGATTCATAGTAGTAAATACTAAGTGTAGTATAGTATGATCAGAAGTAATACTATAAGTACTTCGTTATTATCGGGTTATATGTCGATAACTTGTTGCACAATAATAAAAGAGTGCCAGTTTTGACAGATTAAATAATCCGCTGCGTCAGCATTATATGCTCTTTGATACAACTTTTGTAAATTATGTTGACGTTGGTTGACGTTTATCTATAGCTCCGTCACCTACAAAAAGTTGTAAAACAATAGATTACTCCATTGCCGATTTCTCATATTTTAATGCCGATTTTTAAACAAATATTTTTGTTCTACTGCATCGAAAAGCTATAAAATCGGCAGTGTTTAGTGGTCAAAAAGGCACATTAAGCCAGAGAATGCTGGGTGTTCATCTACAAATACTAGGCGGTCTAAGCCGAAATTCTATGTTAAGAAGAATAATTCGAGTAACAGCGAAAGCCTCAAACAATATATGGTCAAAAACACCCACATTTTTGAAGTAGTACCTTTTGCTTTTCAGCAGCATTAACCATGGCAACAAAAACTAACGCTTCCATTGATCGAAATTAAAATATACATTGGCATTTTTTGGTATGATCATGACTCCTCGTCTTTGCTCGAACTCCTCGATTAAACATTTTTTAATATGAAAAAACTCTTCGAAAGCAGTAGAACAAAAAATTATGTATGTAACTTGTACGAAAGCGGACTTTCAGACCCGCCTTATTTATGTGCATCGCTCGCTGCGCTCACTTGGCCCTAAACCGCGGCTCGTCCAAAAAAGTCCTTAATTTCGTACTTGTAACAAAAATAGCTATCCTGTATTACAAAATTAGAAACAAGTAAACGAAATTTCAGTACATTTCAATCACAATCTAGACACTTGCATACAAATAATTGCGCCAATGTTTTTATGCCAATTTAATAATAATAATAATAATAATAATAATAAAGCTTTATTTGCCCAACAGGATATCCCAATAATAGGACAAAGTAATACAAATATATATACATAGATAATTAACATAAAAAACAAATTATAAATGAAAATATATATATAATACTCTAATACGCCAACAATGATTACACCGTAAACTAATCTACCTCAATAAAAAAAAATAAAAAATAAACAAATAAATAAACACATTGACAAATTATATTATATCGCATCTACATTAAAATCAATTGCAAAAGTAAATTTTACATAAACTCATTAGTTCAGATAAAGAACTATTAAATATGTCAATGTGGTTACTGATTTTATTAAAATGTTTAGCCATGGAGTAGAATGGAGATTTAATTAATAAATTAGTTTTAGGAATAGGACAATAAAAGGTAACACCTTGTCGCGATTCAAAACGTGGTACTATTATCTCAACTGAGTTACCAAATCTGAGCAGTCAATATTGTTATTACAAAGATTGTGCAAGAAGCTTAACAACGCACATACTCTTCTACAGGCAAGACTGTTGAACTCAAAGGTATTCAATAATTGATTATAGTTATGTCTGTCTGTGGATAAATACCGTTAGCTTTAAAACTAAGAAATTTTAGAAACTTTTTCTGAACACGCTCAATTATAAGTGAGTAACTAATGTAATGAGGATTCCAAATTACAGCTCCGTACTCCAACTTAGATCTTACATAAGAAAAATAAAGAATTTTCAAAGCATGAAGATTATTAAAGTCTCTGCAATTTCTGATGATAAAACCATAAATTTTCAAGCTTTCTGCCACCTTCAAGTTTATGTGTTCATGAAATGTTAGTTTGTTATCAAACAATATGCCCAAATCTTTCATAGTGGAACATCTCTCAATAGCATTTTCATCTACATTATAATGATATTCTATATATGACTCTTTCCTAGTAAATGAGACCACTTTGCATTTGGAAATGTTTAAGTGTAACCGGTTTAAAATGCACCATTCCTGTATTTTGTTAAGATCATCTTGTAGCAAGAGACAATCATCAAGACTGGATATGTTACAAAATATTTTTAGATCGTCTGCATAAGAAAGCTTATTACATCGAATTACACTACACAGGTCATTAACAAATAGTAGAAAAAATAGTGGTCCCAGATTTGAGCCTTGAGGTACCCCAGAAGAAGCGAAGTATGTATAGGAACAAACCCCTTTATATGAAACAATTTGTTCCCTATTTGATAGATATGAATCAAAGAAAGATGTTAAAGGTTCATCAAATCCAAATAATCTCAACTTGTTAAGTAGGACGGAGTGATCTACTCGATCAAACGCTTTAGACATGTCAGTATATATAACATCAACCTGCCCACGCTGATCCATAACCTCAGACAGATATTGCGTTAAGATCATTAAGTTAGAAATAGTTGAACGCTTTGGAATGAAACCATGCTGATGAAGAGATAACTGGTTTTGAACAAAAGGGAATATACGGTTATAAATAACAATTTCAAATATCTTTGAAAAATTTGACAATACTGATACTGGACGATAATTGGAAACTTCTGCTGGATTGCCACTTTTAAATATTGGGCATATTCTTGCTCTTTTCCACATAGTCGGGAAAGATCGAGTTCGCAAGGCTGCGTTAAAAATAATACATAGTGGTATCGCAAATACGTTTATGCAGTCTCGAACGACAAAAGATGGAACTAAATCTAAACCAGAAGACATACTGCTTTTCAGCTTTTTAGCGGCCTTTATAATTTCATCCTCGGTAATATTTCTCATAGAAATAGGTAAGAACTGATCGATAATGGGAGACGTTTCTACAGAAGGGTCAATAGAACGGTTTACATATACACTACTAAAAAAGTTTGCAAAAGCATCGACTATTTCTTTAGGAGATGTAACTTGGAGTTCACCGTGATGCATAATGCCGGGTATCCTAGATTGTTTCCTTTTAGAATCCATAAATGACCAAAAGCTGCGACAATCAGATGTGACTGATGACTCTACACTATGAATATACGATTTATAAGCTGCATCAATTTGTATTTTAATAAGGGATCGTAGTCGTTTAAAGTTTTCTTGGTCACTACGTCGTTTCAGTTTTTTATATTTTCTAAAATATTTTGATTTTAATTTAATATTTGCAATAATTTCAGATGTAAACCATTTGGGATATTTTCGTTTATAGATTTTAAATGCAGGAACACTCTCATCAAATATAGAGTATAATTTAGAATAAAAAAGAGAAAGGGCTGTGTCACAATCCTGTATATTTAACAGAAACGACCAATCAGCTTGCAGTAAGCTGTTATATAGTGATGGAAAATCGGCTTTGTTGAAGTTATACGATTTTCTCGGTCGGCGAAGTATTAGAGAAATCTGTAAATTTGTTTGAGTAATTGAAAGAGATTATAAGAGCAGGGTGGTACATATCTTCTGTAACCAGTGGAACGGTTTCATTAATAATTTCGCAATCAAAATTTGTAAATACTAAATCTAACAGACGATTATCATGGTTATATATTTGATTTTTTTGTGAAAAATTAAATAACTTCTCGAAATTCTTCAGAAGTAGAGATTTTTTCTCAGTACCATCTTGAATAAAACAAGGCACATTGAAATCACCAATTATTAAAATATCACCACTATCTAAACATGGTAGGTATTCAAATTTTTCAAGAAATACTTCATACTGTGCATAAGAAACAATTGGCGAAATATAAATAACAAATGCATACATGGTACGTGATTTTAATAACAATTTACAACCAACAATTTCAATATATGTGAAATTTCTGAAAATACTGACAAGTCAATAATTTCAGAACAGATATTGTCTTTACATGCTAATAAAACACCTCCACCCCAGGACTGATTAGATAAATTATATTTCCGATCGCATCGATATACTTTATAAGCATCTGGAAACAGTTCACTACTTAATATGCTGTCATTCAGCCATGTTTCAGACAATGCTATCAAATCAAATTCACATAAATTTACACTTGCAAAAACTTCTTGAACTTTGCTTCTAAGGCCACGAACGTTTTGATAATAGCATAGGCAGATGCTGTTGGGCACATTTAGTTTAAAGAAATAATTTTCGGAACACCATTTACGTATTTTATTTTGCAAGCAGAATCGCCAGCATCTTTCCTAGCAAGTAGCTGCTGCTTAACTTTTTTATAATATTCTATTTGCTTAGGAGTTCGGTCAAATGCAATCGATATATCTTTGAAGTTGTGATTATTTTTTAACCGATTTGCATTTTTAATGAACTCATGCACAAACTTTTCAGAAGTAAAGGTGAGCTTAACTGGTCGAGGACGATTATTACTCAGATTTGCATTTCCCAAGCGCATAGGGCGTATCGCCTCAATTTTAAACTGCGGTTCTAAAACATTTAATATTTTAGATACTTGCTGTTTATCAGCTACAATTTTTTCCTCTCTTACTAAGATTTGAAGATTGTTCCGCAATTCCAAAAATAATCAAATTTTTCTTACGAATTTGACGATTTTCCCATTCTTGCAGCATTTCCTCGAAGGCATCATCGCTCGACTTCTGGTTATCTTCCGATCTTTGGAGTTTAAGATCTTGAATTTCACGTTGTAGTTCTAAAATCACCGCTTTAAGTGAATTTAAATCGCTCCCTACGCCTTCACAGGTTTCACATGTCCAGGAAACCTTTTTTGAATTTATAACCCTGGTTTCAGTTGATGATAAATTAACACATGCATTTCCAAAATCTTTCAAGCAGACACAGCATTTAACAAGAAGATGAGCCTCAAATGTAGAGGCACAACAATTGCACTTGTTAGTTACCATAATAATTCGCACTCAGAACTTAATACACAGAGAACTCTAGCAATATACGTCCGCTCGCGTTGACGTTCAATACTACTTTTTTTTACTACTACTTTATATGAATATATTTAGGCCAGCTGATAACACCTAGGTAAGGCGGAAAAACGACAAGGTGAATAGACGAATCAGGATGAGTTGGGCAGTATTCGATAAACTAAAGGAAGTCTTCAAATCAAAATTGTATTAAAAACTAAAGTATACAACGAATGCGTTCTGCCAGTAATGACATATGCCTCAGAAACGTGGTCATTAATAAAATCACAACTTTACAAACTGCAAGTAGCTCAAAGATCCATAGAGAGGGCAATGTTAGTTATAACTCGCAGGAACTAAAAGGACATGACTACGTAAGAAACCAAACGAAAGTACAAGATGTCGTGGAAAAGATCTTAAAATTAAAGTGACAATGGCGGGTCATGTAATGCGACGACGAGACAACCGATGAACCAGAAAGATAATAGAATGAAGACCCCGAACAGGACGTAGAAGCATTGGAAGACCCAAAACAAAGTGGAAAGATGACATAGTAAAAGTAGCAGGCAGAAACTGGACACAACAGACATACGACAGAGAAAACTGGAAAATAATGAGAGAGGCCTATATCCAACAATGGAGTATACTCATGGGCTGATGATGCGAGAGAGAATTTATTATTAGTTTTGAGGTATTATGATCCATTAAGCACTAAAGGTAAAATTGCATTGATAATAAAATCTTTGACTAAAAGAAGATAGGTATAGCAGAGTTTTGGTTTCGAAGGGAAAAGTTGTTAGGTTTGATGGAGAAGAATTAGTGTTTAGGCCGTTTCTGACTCTTTTAGCATATGTTTTTGCTGGGTTAACAAGTTGGTTCTTGAAAATGGGTTTATTTTTCAAGTGCTTTTGTTGAAGCTCAATGTGATAGCTGCATCCCCTGTAACTCGCTGCATATTCTCCTCCGAGGTTGACACACTTTTGTTGTTCTTTGTTTAGTTTTTTACACTTTGTGTGCCTGCGATTGCCGCCGCATTTCACACATCTCGCGGGAAGAATGCAGTAGTTCTCAGTGTGCCCAAAACGCTGGCATCGATGACACTGGGGCATATTTGTTGGTATTTTCCTAGTTTTAACTGTTATTGTAGAATAGTGCAGTTGTTTCAATTCATACATTTGTTTGGCTTCGTCATTGTTGGTCAGCAATACTGCGCACAAGGGAATGGGTTCTTTATCGGAGATTAATAATCCAGTGGTATTAATAATAGGTAAATTAGTTAATTCTTCTTCAGTTTCCTTGGTGGTTAGTGATAATGGAACATTTTTTACAACAACAAATAATGACTTGCTGATTGGGGTTTGAAGTGTGTGATATTGATTTTGATTATTGGTGGAGAATTTGGCAAGATTGTGATAATCGTTTTCAGTTGTTAGGTTAATGCGTAAAGAGTTTGTGCTGCAAATGGTTGTAAACTCGGCTGTTGCTACTTTTTTTATATCCTCTATCAGGCCCTTATGATTTACAGCATTATCCATGTAAATTGGTGGAATTTTTGGCTTACTGGCAGTATAAAGATTAATAGATAATCAAGTCCTTTAACTAAAAGATATATTGCATTCTAATTAGATACTTGCAATATATTGTACTAACTTATAGTAGCAATATCCAGAGGAAAACTTGAAGTAAAGTAACAACAAAAAATTAATACGTTGGAATGGAAATACTTACAAGTATTTCTACTATAGTTTGATTGTATTTTTATCTATTTCCCATACTTCAAGATAAAAAAATAAATAAATAAGAAATAAACATCGATATGTTGTTCAAACTGCTTGTACTTTTTTAGAGCGGATATGAAAATCATTATTTAAATATATGTACGTCGCAAACCTAGGATAACATTATTCAAAAAAACATTTTCGTAACAAAAGAATTTACCATTTCTTAGAATGTAGCTTTAAACACAACTACAGCCTAAATTATTTTATCTGAAAGGTAGTTGAGACTATATCTACTTTTTACCATTATATTTGACTAATCCACTAAAGCATTTTCAAATAACATAAAATTAAAGTTTGAAATGTGTTTAATACACCTCTGAAATTGTGTGTATCAAAAACTCCCTTGTACACATTTTGTGACAACAGGAATGCACACAATGTACTACTCAATTACTTGGATGTAAATGGTAACATTACGTTTATATCATTAAGTAAGTAGAGTATAGTAAATATATTTTCAGCAATATTGCCAAGATACGGGAGCTAATCACAGCGTTGTCGATTACATTAAACTTTCTATGTTGGTATCTTAAAACCCAATGTAAAAGAAACTGCATGACAGTCAGATTACAAGGACCATTTTCCCTATTATCACCACCACGACCGATTAAACTCAGAGAATACAATAAGGTGGGGGTTTCCAATTATTTATTTAAATGTATTAAATCATTCAGGTTACGTTACGTTAATGTTTAGATAAAAAAATGAATCCATGCCAAAGTTCAGTAAATCGTAACACCTTAACCTTAATAATTTACCTCAGCTTACTTCGCTAAATTTAATACGAAATAATGAAACATGTCTGAAAAGTTGATTTCTGATTTTAACGACGAGATTTTCTTCAGCAGGTATTTATGTCAATGCTGTCTGATACATCATTATATATTTATTTTGCAGATATATTATGACCTTTCTAAATCTCTGTTGTGCATAATTAATTCGAAGCAATTTATATATTTTGCACGTACAAGGACATAAAGCTGTTTTGATAACAGTATTTTAAAAAATATCATGAAGGGTTCAAGGTTTTTTCTGTTTATTGCAAACACAAAGCGTCATTTTCCAAACCTTTGTATTGAATTTAATATTGTCATTGACTACTTTTTTCGATATGCTTGCACAGTATCAATATCATATTCATAGTAACCGACATAAATATAGCCTCGTCTAACTTCCTCCACTACTTTCTGTCTGTTTAGTTAGGTTTTCTTTGCCAAGCATTATTTTACGTCCCAAATAAACATGTTCTTTTACCTCCGCTATTTCATATTGTCCACAAACAGAATTAAATTTTCTGAGAATACTATTTTGGTTCTTTCCAAGTTTGTGTAACTCGACTTTGGCCAATCGTGCCTTAAGCATTTCCTGTAATTCGTCAGTGTTTTGACAAAGTAGTACGACATCATCAGCAAAGCAGAAATAGATTATATATCTGACATCGATGCTAACTTCTATTCCTAATTCCTAGTTCACCATTTTGAGAAAGTCTTCCAACGCAAAAGTGAAAAGTTTTAGGGAGTTAGTGTGGCCTTGTCTTAGTCCTCTTTCTATTTGAATTTATTGGTTCTATTATCTTCACTGATGATTACCTCCGGTGTTGTTTTATTGTATATGTTTTGTATAAGTTTCTGCATCTAGAATATATTCTTGCGCTTTTCTTCTAATTTTTCTTATTCATATTTTAGGCCAGAAGGCCTCTAGTTTACAGTTGCCATTTTTGTGACTTTGATTGCCAACTGTTTTTTCACCGTTTTGACGGTCTTCCGGTGGTCTGCTCCTTGCTGGTTTTGCATCTCTGGCTATGGGTGCTAAGCTGTTTATTTTCATATTGTAACATATTCATTCCATTGCTCTTCCACTGTCTTGGCTCACTCACTACACCCTGTATTTACATCTCTCCCTTATTTCAGTATTAGTTGTTCTGTTTCGTGTGTTTTACTTGAGTTTTTCAAGACTGGAAAGTTTGTGTATGCTGTATTTGTTGGTACCCCAATTAAATATCTATCTAACATTACTTTTTCAAATCCGGTAATTCTCAAAATGGCCCTCGTTGGGTGAAAATGTGTCAGCAACTACCAAAGAAGAAAGTAAACAACATCAAACGTAGGAAAAAATATAACACTTAGAAATTGCAGATCTCAGAAATTAACTATAGTATTGAAATAAAGATAGAAGCAAAGTTAAGAGAAAAGTCAGACAATGAAGAAATAGAGGAAGAATGACAATTCTTAGAGAAAAGCAGACCACAAGTGTTGTCAAATAGCCAAATACCATATGGAATTAGTGATAAGGACAAAATCTGGTATGATGAGGAGTGTAAAATAGCTATACAGCAAAGAAATAAAGCAAGAGTGGGGATGCTTACTAAAAGAGAAATGACGCAAACCAAGCGATATATAGAGAAAAAATTAAATAAGTAATGTAGTTGTGCCGAAGGATGAAAAAAAAGTGCATGAAGCATAAAATAAGGAAAATGGAGAACCATTTTAAAAAATAAGGAAATTAGAAATTTCTACCCGAAAGCGAAGAAATAATAAAGCATAGAAACGAACAGAACAAAACACAACGATATTTTCTAAAACAAAAGAAAGTAAACTATTCGGGGGCACTGATAAAAAATTAAATAGATTGAAAGAGCGTTTTGAATGGTCTTACAAGAGGAAGGAGATGATAAGACTATCGATAGTTGGAATTGTGAAAAACAAATTATGAATATCAAAGCAACACCTAATGAAGAAGAAATAAGTAAGGTGATTGATAAATTGGGAAACAATAAAAGCCCGGAAGAAAATAGCATAGCTGCGGAAATGCTGAAAATTGGAGGTGATGCCTTACGAAAAAGAGTAAATGTTTTAATCCATAGAATATGGGAGGAGGAAGTAATGCCAGTGGGCTGGACGGAAGTGCTATTATGTCCTGTATACAAATAAAGGTCAGGGCTGATTGTCAAAATTATCGTGGTATAGTTGCACAAGATGTAACCTAAAAGTTAATGGCTATGATTATCAGAAATAGATTGAAAAATGCAACGGAGAGAATTGTGGGAGAATACCAGTGTGCGTTTAGAGAGAATCGCCCGGTGAATGGCTAGATTTATGTTTTAAAACAGATAATAAACAGATCGCATGAATATGATTTGCCGTTGTACCTAGTTTTTATTGATTTTAATCCGAATTTGCCAGTTAAATGTAGAAGGCATCAGTAGAGCCAAATGCCAACTTTTACATACATTTTTTGAATCATGATATTGACGTGGTCGCTTTACAGAAACTGATACGGATAACGAAAACCAGCTTCGCTTGAACGGCAATATACTAGAGTATGACATAATTGGAGCAACATAACGCCAGTCATACGGAGTTGCCACTTACCGCCGGTATTAAATTGAGGATGCCCGGTTACTATCTGCTTCCACAAGCACAACGTCCATGAAGTAACAACTAAAATAGGTGAACTAACTCTTAGTAATATCTAGAAACCTCCGGCCAAACCACGGCCAGAACAAGTCCTGCCAACATATAGCCATCCTACTGTCTTTGTTGGTAACTTTAACAGTCACCACACGCAATGGCGATACAGACAGGCGTTAGTAAATTGGGCCGAAGGAAACAATATCCACTTTATCTTTGACGCCAAACAACATAGCTCCTTTAAGTCAGCTGCATGGAGACAGAAGTACGATCCCGATCTGTGCTTTGTCACTGTATGTCAAAACGACCCGAAATATCGTGTCAGACTTCCCTCATAGCCAGCACCGCCCAGAGACTACTTACTGAAAAGACAAACTTCAACAAATCGAGCAGAGAGTTTTGTTTATTTTTGCTTTAACTGACAAATAAATAAAAGTAGCAATTTGCACATACCTCAGGCTTTACCCTTGACAGAAATGGAAACCAACAGATACACAATAAATGTTCTAAAAACTTAAAAATTGTTTAACAATAAATACGTTCTATTTAAGGCAGCCGCATCTCACCAATAGGGGGCCTTCTTGGAGGTCCCAAAGGCTGTAGTTCGAATTCAATCGCCGGTAACGTTATTGATTTGAATTTGATTTAATTCGCAATGCCAAGCGTTTCCTTCTACTGTTTAAGTATTATTACGATCGTGAAGATATGTTGTATGGTCCAGAACAATGTCATTACAATTTTTTTTTAACATTTAGGTTTTCAGTATTTGTCTAAATAAGAAAATATTCAACCCTACATTCATGTTTTGGTGTTTGAACAGAAATGCCTGGAGGCTGAACACGTTTCTGTTACTTGCGCTGGTTCCCTCCCTTTAATTCTGAGCACACGGTTGAGACTGCAATCTGTGTTTTGAAATAAGAGTGGTCATGCCACTCAGAGGAACGTTAGAATTTGGTAACTACCCTAACGTGCAGCCTCAGACTTGAAAATTTTAGGCTTGGAAAGGTAGTACCTGGATGTTAATGAATCAAACACTTAATGCTGATTGCTTTTATTATTAAATCTCGGCATATATATACCGGGTGGTTGGTCATACCTCTGAACATAGGCAATTTACATGGCTTATCACGGTTATGCATATTCCTGCTCACCACTTTTATGGAAATAAATGGTAGCGGTACTAAATTAAAAAGAATAATTTTCCGCATCGTTTAGTATTAAAAACTTATTGGATAATGTTAATTGTGCATAAAAATATTAATTTTAAAGTTTAGATATTCTCAAATATATGTGAGGGGTTGCATTTCTCAAATCTTGAAATGAAAATTGAATCTGTTTAATTTGAGATTAAACAGTGTTAATAATAATTTCAACCACATTTTATCGCTCTTGTGACGAGAGAAAAATGATATTATACTTTTTTTGTTCACTTATTTGTGTTACCTGATTGCATTTTTGTACGATGATACAACTCTGCCTAGTCAAAATGCGAGTGCTTCTTGCTAGTCTTCAGATTGCCTAAGTAGTAAGGTACTCCGCAAATTGCCTAAAATATTTTAGTTTTTCTGTGAAATGCCTAAAACAGCCGCCAATCGGCGAATTTCCTGGCAATTTGGCTATTTTTCATATTGCCTGGGCAGTGGGCAATCAGTGGATTAACAGATTTTACATTTTGCCGATATCATATACCGGGTGTCCATTCTCAAAGTCGAACATAGGCAATTAACATTAGTGCATTCACTCGTTCTTCATTAAAATAATACATTTTTCTATAGATAATTTTAACAGACGTTGACAGAAAATACCTCATTTACGCCAACTAATTACCAATTTTTTTGACAAATGCTATCGAACTTGAAAAGCAAAGCATGGCATATTTAAAAATTCCCAAGATTTAAATTAGTATTTTTAAATAAAAATCGCATCTTGAATATTATTATCGATATCATTTGATGCGTAATAATTTTGTCTTTCCATTGATACCATTACATTCCTTGTAAGTTGAATTGGCGAGCAGGAATCGGCAAAAAGGTTCAATACAATGTTAATCGCCTATGTTCGACTTTGAGAACGGACACCCGGTATATCTATGATACCTTTATTATGTCATTTACATAATAGTACAATACATGAAATCAAAATTACACGCCGTTTTCATTACTTTGATCCGCTGTGCAACTCGTAATTTTAATTGCATTAAATTTTTAGTAGGTCAAATTGCAAGTATTTTCAAGTTCTACAAGTTTTATAATAACTATTTTTTCACTAAAAATTCAACATAAATTTAATGGCGGAAATAGCACATAGGAAATTTATTTGACTACTTGAAGTTAAGCTATTCTGGACCCCCCCCCTAGGACACCTCAAAAAATGAATTTCAGTTCACTTTTAAGCAAAAATGGCATAGTGAATGGACTATAATAGACGTAAAATATGTTAAATGTGAAAACATTAATAGAAATACACAATTAACTTCATTTAGGGACTAGTACGACACAATCTTTGTCATCAATAAAATTATTTCTACAGAAAAGCGTCCCGCTCCGGTAAATTAATACGATGCACTCAAAAAATTTCCGGAAAGAATTAATGCTTTTATGAGATTATGTGTGAAAATTGATTTGACAAATTAATTCTTGCATTTAAAAAAAAATTAATTTTATTTTGGTACTCAGCCAACAGCCGTTAGGCCAATTATAGGCGCCGCTGTACATTTTGTAAGTACATATAATGTGTGTGCTATGGAATGATTGGTATGGTAGGTTGTCTATTGTTTATTTGTTGATAAAAGTCTATTTTCACATATAATCTCATAAGAGCATTAATTCTTTCCGGATTTTTTTTAAAGTGCGTCGTATTAATTTTCCCCAGCGGGACGCGAGGGCATATTAGGACGTTCTTGGAATACACGAAAAATAATTTCCGGATATGAATTAATGCTCGAATGCAGATTCGGTAAGAAAATCGTAACGACACAAACTCTGAAACGAGTAGACCATACCTACAAAAAATTCCAAGAAATGTTGTGGTTGTTTTGGTTAAGGCTCGTGCACTAATTTTTCTATTGGTCATTAATGAGTGTCGTACGATTTTCACAAAAATATCCTGATTTTTAATATAATGGAAAAGAAAGGATTTCTACCAGCTGAATTGAAAGAAAAGGTGAAAGAGGCTTGTTTAAACTTACTGCCGAAGAAATCGAAATAGCATTATGAAAAAGGGGAGGTATTATTGGTGTGAACGAAGACGTGTTGCTAGCTTATTTTGTAAATGTTCAGTAGAAATCTCTAGCGTCCTCAATGTGGAAGAAGTACTCTATGCTGAAGGCTACTCTAAAGGTTTATAAAAATATTGACATTTCCAAGTATGGAAAATTGATTGTTTTTCTGAAAAATTAGTCAAGAAGTCACAAACCGATAAAGGCTAAAAGTTTGGAACGTTATCATATTGAAAAATTCCTAAGGGAAGCACATGATAGTGTTTATTTAATGATGAAGGTAGCAGTCTTTTTCTTTCTTTATTCATTAAGAAGATTCTTTATGCATTCTTATTTTCAGATCGCATTATTGATGGATGTTCCTAGTGCCTGCCGATGTATTGAACATGTCAATTTGAATTTACGAAACATACAGGACAAGGAATCATTGTATTTGCATATTTCTATCCTAGATACCAAGACTAGTGGGTCACGTAGTTTTACTGTTATTGCTGAAGGATTTCCTATTGACGCTCTTGACCTGTATAGAACATATGTTTTTTTCGCCCTGAACGCACCCCCCATGGCCGATTATTTATAAATTACAAAAATGGAAAGTGCACCATTGAACCAGTGGGTATCAACACTTTGTCGAAAATAGCGTCTAAGGCAACTTCTTACTTACAACCTCCAAATGCAGAATCTGATACTGGCCATAGTTTGCGACGTTCGTTCGCAACTTTGTTAGCCAACGCTGACATTTTAACTCTTAAACGCCATGGTTGATGGAAATCATCCACCGTGGCAAAGGGCTATATTTATTTATTTATTTCGCACTCAGCCAACAGCCGTTAGGCCAATTATAGGCGTCGCTGTGCATTTATGGGGACTTCCAACCCCACTAACGACTGTCATGATGTTATTATGACATCCGGGACCAACTATTTCCGTGGCAGCCGTACCACGAGGCGCCCAGCGAAGCAGCCGTGGAACTCCCATCCAAGTTCTGACCAGAAAGAGCGTTGCTTAACTCTACTGATCGAACGTGGACGCTTGTTCAAGCTGCACCACCCGGGACCAATATAGAGGATTAGAGGATTCTATTACAAGCAAAATAGGCATCGCCAAAAAGATTGAAAGAGCAGCGCAAGTGAAAGAGCCATCTCCTGTTAATACTGACTACCAACCATTAGTTGCACAAAAACTAATTCGGATATTGCTGTGGATCCATCGAACGAGAACATTTTGTTGAGTATCAATGTAAATATTAATTTGAATAGTAAATAGTGTTAAATCTAATTTTATTATTTATGGTATCTTTCTACATTCTCTCACTAGTGACTTTTTAAATATTCTCTCACTAGTGAGTAATATATCACATTACTTATGCAAAGTCAACATAATAATAGTGAGTTTTATTAAAAGGCCGCCGAAACGACTTTTTAAAAAACGTTTATTTTTATTTTACAATGAAATATAACATTGGAAGCACACAGCTAGCCGCCGGACAATTTCTTACATCTAGCTATGATACGAACACAATGGAACTTATCGACTGACTGGAGCTTAACTTAGAGGTGCAAGCTACTAGTATATATAGTATGCCTAATCAGCTAAGATAAGCGTTATCTCTAAAAGGGAGCGTGAGACAGGAAGCCACGTGCGTTCAAGGTTGCAGACTTGCAATTCATTATAAAGAAGCTATTATTGTTCAAGGTTGCAAGCTTGCAGTTTTACACAGGAGACCATTGTCTATTCATAATATAACACGTCCGCCGATAAAATGTTCAATAGCGGTATTCAAATATGCCTCTATTGAACTTACAAAAAAAGAAAAGAAAATTAAACTTATGCATTTACGTTATCTGGTTCAAAATCTTTATTTAGAAATCTAATAAGTTTAATCTTCATTGTGTTTTTATTATAATACAAATACAATATAAAAATTATTAACATAAGAATAGTACACAGAGTAAATATAATTGCAGACACACTTAAATTATCAGATTTAATATAATTAACAGGTTTTAGCAAATTTTCATATTTATTAAGCTTAATTCGGTCCTCAACCAATTTCTGGGTGTCAAGAGGTATCAAGTCAATCTTTGAAACATTTATGTGGTTTGATTCAGGAATTATTAAGCGGTCAATGTTTGACAGAATTTTTTAAATTAACAGTTTCATTTGAGGTTCTTTTTGCTATAACAACATATGTTTTTAATTTAACGAAACAAGACAGTCTGAACTGAGATGTAAAAGGTTGGTGCCAGATATTCTTTTCTGAAAGTTTTGATTTTACATTTGAATAATAAAGTAGCTATATGATTTTCATTAAACCGTTTCTAAGTGCGTCATGACAAATAAAAATAGGGATATAATATATGTTTCTAATAAGCGTCTAATTGCTTTGTTTAAAAACTACATTGCCTAAATATAAAGGATATAGTTCTGGATTATATTTTAAAATATTTACAATACTATATCGTCATGTATAATTGAATGTTTAATCAAGATACAGACGATGAAGGTAATAAGGCTGAATAGGGTAATAATTCATTTGCGTGTCTTCTGATATTGGAAGATCCATTATGCGGTACTAATTCATATGTGTCATGATCGAGAATTTGAGATATTGTATAGGGTCCTATAAATTTTGGTTCGTCTTTGCTTCTGGAATTAGTTTTAACAAATACTTTTTCGTTTAATTGAAATGTTTTATTTTTCCGAGTTGGATTTAATTTTAAATTTCGCTTTTCTTTAGTATCAATTTGCTTGCCTTGCAATATTTCGTAAATTTTTTTCATGCGGATTTTGTGACCAGATAAATAATCATGATAGTATGTTTTTGTATAGTCTAAATCGAACTGATTTCTACATTCAGTATGACCAAATACAATCTCAAAAGGGGTTAAATTGAGATTAGAGTGTATCGTATGATTGTATGCAAGAATACAATATTGAATTTTGTTTTGTTCAGGTACATCCGTCAATAGTCGATAGTGTTCAATTATTGTCGAATGCAATCGTTCAATTGGGGAATTAGATTGATGGTGATGTGGGGTTGTCGTATGCAACTGGATTTTATGTAAAGCTATAAAGTCTTTAAAAATATTTTTGTTAAATTCTCCATCAGCTATAATGATATTTGGTGTAGTAAAAGTACACATATAATTAAGTAATTGTTCAATGATGTCTGTTAAATTTCGAGATTTAATATAATATGCTTGGGCGAATTTGGAAAATGAATCTATTATTGTTAGATAGCTTCTCTTACCTATCTGAAAAATATCCAAGTGTATAGTATGAAATGGTTGGTTTTGTGTAGGAGTAAGCTGTAAAGGCTGCTTAATTGGGTTTCTATTGTACTTTTGCGTTTTACAAATATGACAATTATTAATATAATCGGTGACATCTTTATTAATTGATTTCCAATAATATTTTCTTTTTATGTGTTCGATTGTTTCATTGATACCACGGTGATTGGTTTTGCCTAGATGGTAATTTTGGATTTGATATTGACGATCTTGTGGATTTAGAACGTAAGTCACTTGTGACATACATCGATGAAACTTGGGTGTGTTATCGTTAATTATGTTTTGCAGAAAATTAGAAAAATCTAAACAAAGTTCGTCGTTAGGGAAATAACAATAGTAATGTGTTCTAGGTTCACAATGTTCAATTAATAGCCTGTTGAATACGTCAATTTTATTTGTATTATTTAGGGATACAGAATAATGTGTAATTCCGTCGTATTTAGTGATTCCGATATCTCGTGGTAGCTGAGAAATTACAAATTCAATTTGATTCTTAAATTGTTGTAGAGGTTTTTCGGCAATATCTATTACGGGGGTAGATGATTGTTGCGAATGTATTGTTTCGACATAGGATTTATTATCGTCGTTATTTGGTGGTCTTATTTGGATGTCGGATATAACTTTTACTTTAGGCGTTTTTGATTTTGGTGGTCCGATGGTCGGTACCGAAAAAAAGTCTCGTATGTCGGGGGTGCTTGCCCTACTTGCCATTAAACTTTCGTTACCTTGTATTGGTGTTGGTGTATGAAGTCTATCGGGTGTTTCTAAAGTCATGGGGTGAATTTGAACACGTGACAGAGCGTCGGCAACTTTATTTAATTTGCCTGGTAAATAGTTTACGGTGAAGTCGTATTCTTCTAATTTAAGTGCCCAACGAGTTAATTTGGAATTTGGTTCTTTTAAATTTTTGAGCCAAACAAGCGGTCTATGATCGGTATACAATTTAAATTTTACTCCATACAGATATGGACGAAATTGTTTCGTTGCCCAAACTATGGCTAGGAGTTCTCGTTCAATTGTAGTATAATTTTGTTCTGCATTATTAAGGGTTCTGGAGGCATAACAGGTGGGTTTACCATCTTGGGATAATACCGCGCCTATCGCAAATTTAGATGCATCAGTAGTCAGTTCGAAAGGTTTTTCAAAATCAGGATATTGAAGTACTGGTTCATTCATTAAAATTTGTTTGCAATACTCAAAGTTCTTCAAAAATTCAGGAGTGTGTACAATTTTATTTTCTTTCTTTAAACATACGGTTAAAAATTTAGTTATTTTGGCAAAATTTTTGATAAATGTTCTTTAATAGACTATTTGGTTAAAAATGATTTTATTTCGATTTTTAAGTGCTGGAAATTTTGATTGTTGAATTTTTAAATGAATCTGATTTTATTCCTTCTAAAGTAGTAGATTATATAATCTAAATATTTTACAAATTTATGTTTGAATTACTAAACCTTATGAGTTGATTTTTATTGTCAGTTTCGTAACGGATGAAGGTACTTCGGGAGAGTAAAATACATCTCTGTATTGAAAACATAAATTAGTCAAAAGAGTTTATTCATCTTCGTTTAAATGGTCTAATCTCAAAATTTTTTTTTTAATTGTTATTTAAAATAATTATCTAAAATACTTTTAATGTTTGGAGTTTTTATATTAAAGTTGTTAAAAAAAATTGTTATTTAAATTAATTATCTAAAATACTTTTAATGTTTGAAGTTTTTATATTAAAGTTGTTAAGTCTGATAGACTGATTTTTGTTGAGCTCATAATTTTTATTTTTTTATAAGATTAAGGATTATAAATATTAATTTCTTGTATTTCATTTAAAGTATTAATTACGCTTGTTTTAAATTGATTATTGTATGATTTCAATTGCTGAAGGCTTAGTCATGCCTTTTTCATTAAATATTAATTTTGGAGTTATTTTAGTTTCATTTTTTTTTTATGCTGATAAATTTTACGGGTTATAATAAAATGGTATCGTAGCTCTTTCTGTCTGAATATGCATCCATTTATAATCTATTCGTGCGGATAATTTTGAAAATAAGTCGGATCCAATAAGTCCTATATAGTCTGGGTTAAAATTATATAAATAACATGTATGTGTTCCGTTTTCATAAAAAAGACTGGGGATTGGTAAATCTGCAATTAAGTTATGTTGAGAAATTCCATGAGATGTAATTATCTCGAATTCTGTTTCATAAATATAATTTGGAAAATGTTGTTGTACAAATTCTGGAGAAATTATTGTTTGTGAGCTACCTGTATCAATTAAAAGTTTATCGCCAGTGGCGGGAATTATAATATAAGGAAGGTTTGATTTTGGATTTATATTAAAAGTTAAAATATTCTTTTCCGAGGCTCTTAATGAAAATTTACTGTATCGTTTGGATCTGGATATTCGAAATAATCTGGGGTGTGATCTAAGTCTTGTGAATTATCCGGGTCAGAATATTCCTGAAAGTTTTCGTTAAAATTTTCTGGAGTTGAAAATTCTCCATTTTCAAATAAATCTTCTGTTAAGTCTTCATATTCATCAGGAGGTTTTTCTTGATGGTAATTTAAATGATTAAAATTTCTATTAACGTTTTGAGAATTAGCTCGATATTTATTAGGAAAATTTGATTGTTGAGTAGTTGGTCTTTTTATAGTGCTAAAGTCCATAGGTTCTGGTTTATTTGTTGGTGAAAAATTTGGTTTAGGTGCAAATGCATTAAAGCTTGAATTTCGAGTTATTCTAGAATTATTAGGATTGTTAAAATTCGTTGGACTTTTAAAATAGTTGGGATTTTGATTAAAATTATTTCGATTTTGTTGGAATGGTCTTTGCATAAAATTTGGGTTATTAAATTTAGGTTCATATGAATTTCGTGTTTGAATATTGGAAGTTAAATTTGGTTTGTTTAATTTTTGACTTTGAAAATTATTTTGATTTTGAGAATATCTGATATCAATTTCTTCTTTTACTATGCTTAAGGCTTGTTCTAGTGAAGTTGGGTTTCTACTTCTTACGAAGCTTCCTAAATTTTCATTTAGTCCACTTGTAAAAGTGCGAAGTGCTAAATCTTTGTTAGCCTTTAATTTATAAGTGATAATGTCTTTTGATTCTTGACTCAGAGAAACTTTTGAATTATAAATAGCTAAATGAGTTCTAACTTTATTGAAAAATTCTATGGGAGAGTCTTTATTCTGTTTTAATTTAGTTAAATCAATTAAAAGATTCAATTCTGACCTTTGGTCGCCAAAATTTTCAATTAAGACATTTTTTAAGTCTTTCCAAGTATCATACTCGTAACCTGTGATTACTTCTAACGCTTGACCTTTTAATTTATTCCTTATCGAATTCAAAATTACTTGGTTGATATAATCGTTTAAATTTTCTGTACAAAATTTAGTTGCAATGATTTCTGCGGATCTGATAAATTCCGAAAGAGTGGCTTGATTACCATCATATGTGGGAATTTCATTTAATAAAGCTACATTAAAATGTGGGGGAAACAATGATGCGTTTTGATCAACCATATTTGGGTTGCTAATGTTGTTACAATTATTTAAAAATAAAATTCTAGGGATAGAATTCCTTGGTGAGCGTGATCTATCTCGTGACATAAAATTTTTACAATTGTTTCAAAATATAATTACAGGTGTTTTAACTAATGATTCAAGATAATAGTGATCTAAACATAAAAATTTTATAGACAAAAATTAATTTTGCTTTATTTGTTTCACTTATTTTTAATTTTTATTTATGTTAGTAAACAGTTTAATGACTAGGGGATGTTTAACAGGGGTACCTACGCGCAAGAACGCAAGCACAAATGCAAATTAAGCACACCTAGTATGTGCAGCAATTGGTCTGGCTTACTACGTTCTGCCTGGACTTATAAATAAATATTTAAAACTATGTTAGTATAATTTTTAAAACTTTATATTAGTTAACTTTGTTGTTTTAGGCGAACGCTTTAATAATTATCACTTTTGAAAATTATATTACGTTACTTTGTTGCCTTTGAAATTTTTACTTTGTTATTTAGGCGAACGCTTTAATAATTATTACTTTTGAAAATTATATTACGTTACTTTGTTGCCTTTAAAATTAATTATTTTGCTTTTTCTTTAAAACTTAAAAATTATTACTTAGGCGAACGCTTTAATAGTCGTTACTTTGTTGCCTTTAAAATATACCTTTGCTTTTTCTCTAAAGCTTGAAAATTATTATTTTTAAAATATACCTTTGCTTTTTCTCTAAAGCTTGAAAATTATTATAAAAATATACCTTTGCTTTTTCTCTAAAGCTTGAAAATTATTATAAAAATATGCACTTACATTGTGCGTTATAATTGACGAACGGCGTGCGATCAAGCTACGTCCTGTTGTCTTCAAAAAAAGGATGCGTCGATCCTATTGATGTCGGCTGGCCTGCACAGAGGTCCTGAAGTCCGACTTGGATAGTCCAGCTTTGCGCTAGAGCGTTATCCAAAAGTTGTCCTGGGGTCGTCGTTGTTGACGTTGCCAATACCAGAGACTGATCCCAATGATCAAGAGTGGTCCCAATGACCAGATGGTTCCAATAACCACGGAGGAGCAGGAGCTGGGTCGACGGGCGCTTCTCACGATCGGGCGATGTTTGTCCCTGTTGGAGATGTCCGAAGATCCGCTGGGTGGTAGGTGTCGATTTGCGGCAAAGAGCTGAACCTCAAGGAAAGTTGCTGGTCGACTCGATGTTCGTAGTTTTCCAGGTTTTCCTCCACAAATCCGAACTACTGCGCCAGTTTTATTAAAAGGCCGCCGAAACGACTTTTTAAAAAACGTTTATTTTTATTTTACAATGAAATATAACATTGGAAGCACACAGCTAGCCGCCGGACAATTTCTTACATCTAGCTATGATACGAACACAATGGAACTTATCGACTGACTGGAGCTTAACTTAGAAGTGCAAGCTACTAGTATATATACTATGCCTAATCAGCTAAGATAAGCGTTATCTCTAAAAGGGAGCGTGAGACAGGAAGCCACGTGCGTTCAAGGTTGCAGACTTGCAATTCATATAAAGAAGCTATTTATCGTTCAAGGTTGCAAGCTTGCAGTTTTACACAGGAGACCATTGTCTATTCATAATATAACACGCGGCCATTACAGCGGAATACACAGACGTAAACCTTTCGGCAAGGTTGAAAAATAATAATAATTTGTTTTTGGTCATAATATGTATTGCGGTTGCACAATAGTAATTTACTATACAAGTGCGTAAAGCTACTCTTTAGTCACGAGTGGGGTAGAGTCAAAACGCGAGTGAGCGAGCGTTTTAAGCCCCGCGAAGTGTATTGTCAGTCTATGTCAAATTCGAGATTAGTAGGTTAGGTTTTGTTTGTTGTTTGATACAGACTGACGTAAAACTTAACCTGCAAATCTCGAATTTGACATAGACTGACAATACACTTCAGTACTGCCAAACGTATAACACATATCACAGCCTGCCCTAATTGGTTTTTTTATTGATCTCCCTGTACTTGTTTTGAGTGACTAAAAACAGCTACTATTTACAAGTGACTGAAATGTGCCATTGCTACTAATTCTATGACAGTTGACAGTGTGTACCGTCTTCGAACTTTATTGTACAAAAGCCGCTACTATAAGATACAATGTATATTATCACACGTGAGTGAAATGCCATTATAAGCTCATGCGAATTACCACACTAGCCCCCGTGTTTTAGCAAAAATCTCACTCCTGTGTATGAATTACTTCTCTTACTTATATTATAATGTAGGTACTTCCTATTTAAATTTAAATTGCATTAAAGTATTGTAGTTAAGTGCACTCAATTTGCTGCAGTAATCTTTAAAACAGATGATTAGAAAAAGCAGGGATTACTTGGACCACTGCTAGTATAATGTATGCAAATCCAAAACTAACAAAACAGTTCACTTTTTTATGTTGATGGTTTTCGGGAACCGGTATAGGAATCTGTAAAAATTGTAATCTATCTAGTAAAAACATTGCTAAATAGAGTTATGCCTTAAGAATATTATGTACCTATAAATGTAGCTGCGAAGATACCTCCAGTAGCATATCATGTATATACACAATCAAATACTTCTTGTGGAATTGGTTTTGGAGTAACTCCACTATGTTCTTGTGTTTAAACACAAAATGGCGCTTAAGAAGTATATTTGGGGTATTAGTTATTTGCTATACTATACAAGTAGTGTTATGTGGATATTTACCACTAGAGGAAAAGTTTGGCAAACGAGGCCTTAGGATGTGTGGGCTAATTTTCTCGGTTGGGTAATACCTCGTAACACTACGCACGCACAACAACATTTTATCACCACCACTCAATAAACTCAAAAGCTCCAAAACCAAAATTTTTGTTTGAAATCACAATACCTGTTTGTTTTAACTTCTTCGGTAGTCAGGTAACCTTAGAACACAGATGACATTAAACACTATTGCGTAAACCAAATCTCACTAGCTGAGTTATGGTAATCAAAAAGTCACGTGTGTAATATTGATTGATAAAATCGCTGTAGTTACGGAGAGTTTATTGAGAGGTATTGGATAAAATTATTTTAGTCAGCAAAAATACAATAGTTGTTAGCATGTATGTATAAGGAATTCATTCCACTGGCCATCAATCAGTTTAAGCAATTAAATTGTTAATTTTTTTTGGGATTATTATTAATTTTTGACGAATAATTTACTATGGAAAGTTCTTCTGTTTGATGTCCTTTAACTACCCTTAAATGTAATGACTATACTTATGAATCGCCCTCTATATTGCCTTCATCCTGAAAAACTTTGACCTTAGTAGTTACAAAAACATTTATAACACAAAATCTAAGAATAACCCAAACTTCAATTGCTTATGGTAATAAAAACATGCATTGATAAAAAAATTCATACTTTAATAAGCAGTTTGTATTTTTGTAAATACGAGAGTTGTAGTTATTTACTTCTTAACTGAATAATCGGGAGTACTTGATCCGCAATGAACAGTTTCTTAATTATGTTTATATGTACGATACATTATTAATTATTGTTTCTTTTTCAGGTACGAATGGCAATACACAAAATGGGATTTTGCAGTAACAAACCGTTGGTCAATTCTTCAAAAAATAATTGTGTAGTGTAAGGTAAATACGCTGTTTTAACATTACAACCCACATCTAGTCTCGATTTAAATACTCAATTCTGTATGATTTAGTGTCCTTTATCAGCCTTGTAGAGCGACATTCTTCATAAGGTTGATGGGTGTATAAAACAGATATCAAAATAAGGTTAATGTAAAAGCGCCAAATAGAACAGAATGGCGCACCTGCGTAAATTTTTGCACCGGCGCGGTGCGGCGCCCCGTAACCATTTTCGGAATCGTAGTTTTTGAAGGAATTAAAAAATGCAAATTTCTTAAATTAACTTGTGTAATATTTTGTAATATTGCTAAATCGCAAGTCCAACGCATCAACGCCGATTAATCTGCCAAACTATTATGCAAAATTAGTGAGTAACACAACTAAAATTAGTTGTGTTTGCTCATCCCACTATCAGTCTTGCATTAGAAAAAATGCTGCTAAAGCTCTGCAAACATGTAGGCGAAAGAGAATTAATCAGTCGCGCACCCACAACCAAAATGCTAATACCTTGCTATGCTTACGGGGTAGAGAAATTCAAATTGTTGAATGAACTTGCAATCGACCTGTGTCAGTAACGTGTGTAGGCAGGCATATTGTATTACAGCTAAAAATACGCTCATTCATTTCAGTCAAGTTGTTTGGGCTGTAGCTCATGCACACACACACACACACCCACACGCACACTCGTACAAATTTGTTTAGTCCTTAAGCACCAAAGCTCGTAACTCAACAACCATCTCTATTTTGAACTAGTGAGTCACCCGAACTACGTTTCGGTTCGTAAAATTAAGAGAGATTCATCAATATAAATTTAAAAAAAAAGGATGCATCGGCGGGATCGAACCCGGGGCCACCCGCGTGATACGCCAGCACCCTACCGCAGGACCACCTCTCTTGTGTTTGAATAATGCGCGCACCCGAGCTAATAGTGCAACGCGTAAGGCGCTCCGCCCTGCTGCCTAGAGGTGTTAATTAAATTAAAACTTTTTCGCACTGTTTTTGAAAATAAAAACCGGCCTACGATCTAAATCTAGAAATTAGCAAACTTTTAAGCCATCGTACAACTTAATCGGTCCAGTATCTTCGGAGGAGATAGCGAACAAACATAGACGCAAACATGCAAACACGCAAACACGCAAACAAAGAGAGCACCGATTTTATGTTATAAGAAGATTTCTAATAGTTCCCCGAACTGTATGGGTTATATTCGACTTAACTACCTTTATGTACGACAAGGCGGAATTGGCCACTTTATACCCTATATTTGAGGGCATAATGTGTCATTTTACGGCTCAAGTGCCATAATAGATATTAACGATACAAGTCTGAATATGAGCATCTTAACGACACGCGTTTGATTGCCAAAAACGAGGCGGTGAGCCGCCGAGTTTTTGCGGCAATCAAACAAGCCCCGTTAAGTGCCATAAGCAAACGTGTATTGTTCAATATTTTATCTTCATCAATAAATTCTGGTTCATTGTATTTATACAAAAAAAGTGCATTACCGCACTCAATATCTATCCATTGCCGCACTGAGTAATGGATATTATGAAGCTCTTAACGATACTAAAATTAATTTGGTTAAGAGTCTATAACAACACTGATGAAGATAAAGTACTTTACGGGCCGCTTAGTGACTCGTCTGTTAGTTTGACAAGCAGTGACATCGTAGGTTGTCAAAATTTACAAAAATTATAAATCTGGTCTCAATTGTGAATATTTGGTCTGTACATAAAATACTGTATGCATCTCGTGCGTAACTATAGCATTTATGGCCTTTCTTACGCCCTTGGTACATAAATAGCAATTTATGTATTTAGTGTGTAACAAACTGTTACGTGATGATGGACGCGCCGTGATGTAATTGCCAATAATTTTTGACAGCTCCAGAAAAATGACGAATTACAATAATAATCAGGTAGCCATGGCGGTGCGTAAAGTAAAATTAAGTCACGTGATTATTTCATTGGGACATTGTTTACGTGGTTGCGATGTTAAAAGATTACTAGGGAAAAAATGTGTGAATCGCTAACTTTTCGCATTGATAGTGAGCTTTTAATAGTCAGTTTTAGAGGTGGCCGTAGAATAGTAGATTATATTATAAGTGAAAGAAATGCATCATTATTTGCAAGTGAGAATTTTGAATCGCGAGTGCCCCAGCACGAGCGATACAATTTCTCACGAGCTTATAATGGCATTTCGCTCACGTGTGATATACGACGTTTTATCTTACAGTAGCAATTCTTATGCCTAAATAGTTTGCGCAGTCAGAATATGTCGCGAAATAAATTTATAATTAGTCGCCTATGATTTGTGACATACTTTTGACAGTACTGAAGTGTATTGTTAGTCTATGTCAAATTCGAGGTTCGTAGGTTAGATTTTGTTTGTTATTTGACACAAACTGACGCAAAACTTAACCTGAAAATTACGAATTTGACATAGCTTGACAGTGCTACCAACAATGCAGTAGTATAAATAATGAAAACTCACATGTGAATAAAACTTCATTTTAGTCACTGAAAACAGTTGTATAATGTATGCGAATAGCTGCTACTGTAAGATAATAGTATATTATGTATCAAGTTTTATAAACGTCATTTTAGTCACGAGTTTTATTAATCACGAGCGAAGCGCAGCGTAGCGAGTGTTTAATAAGATGAGTGACTAATAAGTTTATAAAACGAGTTGCATACTATACTTTTTCTACAACCACAAATTTCGATAATATAACATCATATTTTTTCATTAAAATTTTGACATTTATTATATTAGATTAAATTATGCTTGACAAACGTCAAAGTGACGGTTGAAAACTAACTTGATTTTCGTTTTGGCTGTGGCTAATAAAGCAAATACTATTTGAACCTAACTTCACCCCATGACTAAAACATCGTTGCCAACTTCAGCTCATGACTAAGAGGCTCTTTAGTCATAGGTTATGCAGGCATGATTAAAAGGTCACTTAGCGACGTGTATGTTAGTATGTTAAATGGCATTTTAGTTACAGGAGTAGAAAAAAATAATTATTTTATCGCCCAAGGTAGGGAATTCCGTGCGTAAATAGTTGATTCAATAAAAATGTAACTATTTCTTTAATATTCCCACTAAACTGCTTTGTTAAGTTTTAGCAAGTCTAATCCATTTAAAAGACCCGATTAATGAGTACAGTACAGTCATTTATGCCGAAGTTAACGAGCTATGACATTCCATGCCATGCCTGTGAACTATTTGCTTTCCTGGCGGAAGCTGAGGTTATCTTAGGGCACAATTCTGATTATTGTAATAAAACTGAACTACAAAGTGGAGTAAATTAATGGCATCTGCTTTCAGAAATTCGGCAAGTGTATTATCTGGTCCAGTTGAATACCTATAATGCAACTGTTTTATATCTGTCTGTATTTTACTAAGATTAATGAGATTTGTATCGATTCTTAGTGGGGGGGGGGGGGGGGGGATTCCTCATAGAAGATTTGCATTTTCTGGAGACACGCTGAGTTTATTGATAGTGTTCTTTCAATTTCCTGATTTGTTCATTTTCTTATGTAATGAATTTTTGGCAATACTTTTGTTCACGTTTAATATTATATATTTGCTGTGTATAGTGATTCTGTAAGCTTCTAAGTTTTTTTTTGTGCTGCGCTTATAGTCCGTTGTGTTAATGTGTTTATCCATCTTCTTTTGTCTGTTGCCACTGACCTTTTTACTCTGTTGATCTCATTTAATTGTTGTGCTAGCTGTTGTTTTCTTTTATTAGTTTGTACTGAATTTACGCTCTTTTTTCGTATTTTCACTCTCATTTACGAGCTTCCACGTATCGTCCCACTTTTGTAGTATTCCCTCATCACTTGTTTTTTTCTGCTTGATTTAGCGATTGTGATTTTCTCTCATCTTGTTTCTAATAGTTTTACAGATTATATTAACCCCAAAAACCTTACATCTAATAAACATAAACAAATACTACTTTTTTTAACTCGAAAGTCTCCATCTAAATAAAAACTGTTTCAAGTGGGTCTATAAGGGATAAAATAATCTATAAATTTTGTGTTCACTGTATTTTCAGATTGGTAATAAAATACAGTAATTAAGGCTTTTAACGCTATTTTATGAATGCCATCTAACTCTGATACGAAAAACCAATAAATATACGAGGCAGGTTTTTACATAGGCTACTAACCATGAAAATAAGTAGGAAAAAGAACATTAATTAAATTAAGCTTAACACAAAAGCAATATAATGCGCGTAAAGAGAGAGGACAATGAAAAAAAAACGAATCCACGAAAATATAATTGGCGTGTGTAGGAAAAATGAGCCGTCATATTTCCAAGTGAAATTTTGGTATAGCAATATCCATAGCATCGATCAAGATGATCCAAAGTGAGGAAAACTTGTGGAAGCCAATATAGATGAGACCATAAAAAATTTGAAAATTAAGGGTTGGGTAATCGAAGAGTAAATATTTCAATTATTTCCAATAAAGTCATAGTGTCAGGAACAACTATTTTTAAAATTCTCAGTTTGCAGCGCGAGGCGATGAACATAAATTGGAACTAGAAATGAGGCGTGGGTTTACTATTATAACGTTTTTACAAAGCAAGAATCAATGCGGTGAGTTCACAAGGGTTACCTGAAAATTAAATTTAGTTTGCTTTCAAGTCTCTCTTCATGGCTAGCTATATTATACAAAAATCTCCTCTCTACTGTCAAAACTGTGTGCAATGTAGAAAACACATGCCAGTTATTGTCTTGATGCTCGCCGAAGGTAGGTTACATCAATACATAATTTTCCTAACGCTAATTTATGTATGTACGTAACACTTTCTACAGTAAAGAGAAGAATTAACATTGACACAACTAATTATAAAATTGAGATGGTTTAGTCGGTTACTGGGTCTTCACACCTCGCAGATTCGAGTTATTTTGATATTGTGTACTTGATGAAAAATGTTGCCAAACAAAACGTTACAAAAATTAAATAAAATTGTGATGAATTCATACCAATATTTGCCGTTAATGAGACGAAAAGCCATTTAACTTTACAGGATGAGAATGAATGAAGACGTGCCTATAAAATACTCCGGAAACTTGATAAGGTGTTATACACCTCTTCAGTTCTTTTATAGTCGATGGTTGAAACGGAAAGTCGAGGATGATTGTTCGACCCACTGAGAAGAGACTCCCACCGTAAGCCATTTTAAATATTTTTATTACTATATTAAATTAACGATTACCCGGTATTACAAAGGTTGTAATTGCGTTACGTCCAGGTTGTAATACATATACAAATAAATCATCGCCTAACCGTAGATTAATTGCGTCCTCCAGTCACAATCGCGTGGCGTTAACACCCATCGCTTGGTATTAACTAAAAGTGAGTAGGCGCACTTTAATGTGTATTCACGTAATTTAGTGCTTCTTTCACTGTTAAAAGGCAGTAAATATGTGCTGCCGTATGTAGAAGTTGGTTTCTATTTTTCTAAATACTTTAGCGCTGTCCTGTAGCCGTACTGGCCTTGTTGAATATTTTAATGTAGTATAGAGCTTAACCAAAAATAAGGCAAAAAGTCCTTTTCTGCTTTGGTAATTTAAATACAAAATAGACAAAATGTCAGGTTCCGTTTCCACACAGGCTTTACGCATTAATGTAATACAGCATATACTTCGTTCAAACATTCCATGTATTGACATTCTTACTGCATCGATTCTTGTAGTTCGGCAACTCCTTTGATGTTGAATGTTCAATAACTTAAACTTATGTCCTAATATCACATCGCACTCATGAGACCGAGGGGACCATATTACTAGTCATGGCACTGTAATAAAGTTTTATTAAAAATCTGATTGTAATTAACTTTGAAAAAATCTTATAAATTGTCGAAGCAGAGAAGCTCTCCTAAAGATATGTACCATTAAATCAAAAGATCGGGGAAGCTGTGCCACTGAAAATATCATCGTATCCATCCTAGTTCTAACTAATTTTCACGGTCTAGAACTCTGCTGGCAAAATTATGTAGTGTATACATATAGTATGTGTGTAATTTAGCATTAGAACGGGATGATAATAGTGTAGTTTTTATACAGGGTCCGGCTAGTATGTGGTTGAAAAATATTTCTACAATTGTAAGAGTTTCATAAAGTTTGCTTATATAAAAGTTGTAAGTATGAACCTAGTGCGCATTAATAACATATTTTTGATTATACAAGGTGGTTCAAAAAATATGGCGAACCAAACTTACTTTTTTTCAAATAGCACCCTCTATATTTGGGAGCTTACAAATTTTTTGTTGAAATGCTAATCATTTTAATATAAAGTTGTATGGGTTTAAATTTAACTGTTTTGAAGATATTAAATTTTATTTAAAAAAATCTGAATTTCAGGCGGCTGCTATAACAGAAAACAACTGAATGACAGAAAACGTTACCAAAAACATAAGCTTTTTGTGAATTAGTTCTCGGGTGTAAAATAGTGGGTTTAGGTAGTAATGCTATAAGGTATACTCGAATGTGCAAATTTAATAATTTTGGTTTTTTAAAACTAAAACTTGTATATTTTTGTAATTTTCAAAAGCACTTTTAATACGTTTTTTATATACAACTTTATACCCCAAAATAAAATCGTGTTCAGATATTTGAGTTTGAACATAAAAAACCATTTATGCGATGTATAGATCAGCCATTATACGCTTAACAAGATGATATAACAGTTTTCGTTTTTCACTGGGTTCAACAATTAAAATTATTCAATCTAGAGCCATGATTTTGAACATCGTTGTTATAGTAACATTGTTGGGATTTTAATACGTAATATTACAACAAAGTACAAAGTACATAATACGATTTTTATCTTGTTTAATTAATTTTCTATTCATTATATAATCGTAACGAATATCACTCGATCATCAAAAATAATCGATTACTTTTTATGCTCTCGTGGTATAACTGTATAGACGAGATATGAATGAATAAATTAATTCTAGTATCAAATACAATAAAATTATAAACGAATACACACTAATAACACACCTAATTACGTTAAAACTTTAAATATTTTTCTTTTTGTTTGAATGCTAAAATTATACAAAGTGCTGACAATTTGCATATTTAATCATTTCGATTTTTCGAAATGGAACACTTTGTATATCTTTGTATTTTTTAAAAGACCTTTTAATGAGCTTTCTTATGGTATAGCATCTCATACACCTATTTTCAACCGTTGTTCATATTTAATTTACTCCCCCATTTCCCATTTTTTACTTCCTTCGCTGAAGACCACACATTTTTTAACCATCATGTATCTACTAATGTATACCATCTTTATATCTTCAACTTTTAAGAAAGCAGCTGTGTAACTTTCATACTTTTAGAAATATCTACCACCTCCGCATCGTTGCCGGACTAGGGCTGGACGATATTGAAATTCTGATATCGATTATCGATAACTCAGGAATATCGATAGGTACATATCGATATATCGAAATATCGAAATATCGATATACAGGGTGTCCCGCGAGGTAAGGTACAAAATTTCAGGACGTGTTCCTCAGGTAAATTGGAGTCGAAAATGTCTATATGAACATGGTCCGCAAATACTTCCTTATCGAGATATGACATTTTTAAAATTTTAGTAGTAGGTAATAGAGGAAAATCTCTTTTATTAACAAAAAAAAATTATTACAATAATTGTTCAAAATGACCACCTTCACACCGCAAGCATAGCCTCGCCCGTTTATAAATGTGATTGCCGGCTTTCCGGATAACACGGCGGTTGTTTCTAATGTCAGCAGCAACTTCAATAATTTAATGAAGCAGTTCATCCCTAGTACGTGATTTCTCCACATACACCAAAGTCTTCATGTGTCCCCACAAGTAGTACTCTAGAGGATTTAAATCGTGTGAGCGGAGTGGCCAAGAAACTGGGCCACCCTGTCCGATCCAACGTCCAGGAAAAGTGGTATTTAAATACACATTTCTAACATAGTGCTGTGGAGCAAAACTTAAAAAATGTCATATCTCGATAAGGAACCATTTGCGGACCATATTCATATAGACATTTTCGACTCGAATTTACCTGAGGAACACGTCCTGAAATTGTGTACCTTTCCTCGCGGGACACCCTGTATATCTATAGCAATCGATAACTATCGATATTTATCGATAAGTATCGATTTTATCGTACATATCGACAGAGCCGAGCCGTGCCTGGGGTGCAAAGCGTGCACAGCACCCGGGCGGCAAACTATTTGGGGCGGCAAAATAAAAAATGAAAGAAATTTAAGATAGGTATGCTTGTGCCTTGCGGCATTAGAAAATGCAACATTTTTTATCAAGTTATAGTCTTGTGTCTGGCTTTTTTTCGTATAAAGGTAACTTGATACAGAGAAACGGTTGCATTTTTAAGGCGGCAAGCATACAATAATAATTTATTACTTATAATTTATTTTTATTATAAACACGTCGCGTCGGTGCCGTTTGCTATTGTACACGGTGATTATACCGACACACGAGTTATCGCTCTGTCGCTATGGTGCAGCGTCATGAAACACGAAACTATATAGATCAGCGAAATCAGCTAGACTAAGCGGCCCTCTTTAGACACAAAAATAATGAGTAAATTGTGTATTTGTGCTTTGTTGCAACATGCTTCATGCTCATGCATGCCGCCGGCATATACGATAACAAACTTAAAAAGGGCAATTGGGGGTTAGTTTAGTTTGCGATTGAATGCTAGTAAGATTGTACTGAACTAAGCAGAAATAAAAAGGCTAAACGTTTCAAGCAAGAGCTAAATAATATAGTGCTTTTTAAAGTTGAAAGTTTTAAAACGTAAGTATTTTTCATTATTTTAAACATTTGAACTTTTCTGCTTATTTTTCTGTTTCGCTATCCTTAGAATTTATTTGTGCTTAATTCAGATGGCCGATGGCAGAAAGAGACTTTCCGGCTTTCAGTATCGAAAAAGAAAGTCCGAAAAAGACGAAATTAAAAAAGGACTGGCTGGCTCCTTAAAAAAAAATTTTGTTTCCACGGCGGCTGCAGCCGAACAACCATCAACAAGCCTGCAACTGGAGGAACAGCTTGATTCGAACAAGGACACGCATATGGAAAATCCAGAAATAGGGCAAGAAAATAATAAATCCGAGGCGGATGCACAGGACACACCGGATTCACCACCACCAACCGAGGTTGCTGCTGAGGACGCTGGGATTGAAATATTGAAAGATCCTGCTCTTTGGCCGCAAGTTTTAACAGATAACATTAAAATGTCTATTCTTGAATTGGGGCCATTACAATTGAAAAATATTGCATTTCCATTAGACGATTCAAACAGATCTTTTTCAACTACTTATTATGACAAAAAATTAAGCAATAATGAAAAAGTTCCTAGAACATGGTTAGTTTATTCTAAGTCAAATAATTCTGTATTTTGTTTTTGTTGCAAATTATTTAAAGTTACTGATAATGTTTTTAACGATGATAAAGGTTATACTGACTGGCGACACTTATCTCAAAATTTAGACAGGCACGAAAAAAGTAAGGGGCATTTTGAGAATGTTAAGAAATGGGTCGAGCTAAAAAAATCGATTGAATCGTTGACTCAGTCAACCAAAATTTAATTAAGTTGGAAAAAAACGATGGACGTCAATTATTGAAAGAATCATTTGTGTCATACAGTATTTAGCTGGACAAAATGCAGCTTTTAGAGGAAGTAATCAAAAACTTTTCGAAAAAGGCAATGGTAATTTTTTGAAGCTAATTGAATCAATTGCAAAATTCGATAATATAATGGCGGAACATATTGGCAGAATTCAAAGAGATACCAATAATATGCCACATTATTTAGGTGATAAAATCCAAAATGAATTAATTTGTCTAATAGGTGAAAAAGTCAAGCAAAATATAATCGAAACTTTAAAATTGTGTAAATATTATTCAATTATATTAGATTGTACACCTGATGTGAGTCACGAAGAACAAATAACTGTAGTTGTCAGGTTCGTTTTCATTAATGATATTTCAAAGGGTATAGAAATTAGAGAGCATTTTTTAGGGTTCTGCCCAGTTACAGATACAACTGGTGAAGGACTAACGGCCTTTTTATTGAATTATTTAAAAGAATTAAATATTGATATTAAGGATATGCGAGGGCAGAGATATGACAACGGTGCCAACATGAAAGGCAAACATAATGGGCTGCAAAAAAGAATCCTTGATATAAATCCTAGAGCCTTTTTTGTCCCTTGTGCAGCTCATAGTCTTAATTTAGTTGTCAATGATGCTGCGAAAAGTTCGCTTGAAGTAACAAATTTCTTTGCTATTATTCAAGAAATATATGTTTTTTTTCAGCCTCCACCTACCGTTGGCATATTCTCATGAAAGAACTTCCTACCATAACTGTAAAACCTTTATCTGATACACGGTGGGAGAGTAGAATCGATGCCATTAAAACCCTTAGATTTAATTTAGAAAAAATTTATGATGCTCTGTTTTCCCTTTATAATGATACATCAAGAGACAATGACACAAAAAACCTTGCAAAGTCACTAATTAATAAAATAAAATCATATAAATTTGTGTGTTCTCTAGTAATTTGGTACAATATTTTATCAAAAATAAACACTGTAAGCAAAATCATGCAAAAATCTAATATTATTTTACCAGAAACTGTAAAAATGTTGACAGAAATTCAAATTTTTTTCATTGAAATACGATCTGAAGGTAGTTTTACAGCTATGCTTAATGAGGCAAAAAAAATTGCTGAAGATATAGACTGCGAAAGTGTTTTTCCAGCTGTAGGCTTGGTTAGACCGAGAAAAGCAAAGGTTTTTTTTGATTATGAACATAGAGATGAATCAATCGAATCACCAGAGTTGAATTTCAAAGTCAATTTTTATTTTTATATTCTTGATATAGTAATATCAAAATTAAATGACAGATTTGAACAGTTAAACGAGTGCAACTCCTATTTTGGCTTTTTAAATAATTTAGGCTCTTTATCTATAGATAAAGAAGAATTAATGAAATGTTGTATGGATTTACAAATTAAATTAATCGATTCATCTACAAAACAAATGGATGTTAATGCAATTGATTTGTGCAATGAAATTGAAATATTGTCCATTTATAATAAAAGCAATACGACTTCGGCCAAGGAAACTTTAGAATACCTTGTGGCTAATGATTTAATTAGCACTTTCCCGAATTTATCTGTAGCCCTACGAATTTTTTTAACGATGCCTGTCACTGTGGCTCATGGTGAGAGATCGTTTTCAAAATTAAAAATAATTAAAAACTATTTGAGATCTACTATGAGCCAGAACAGACTTACAAATTTGGCTGTAATAAGCATCGAGGAAGAGATCTGCCAGGCGTTAGATATGACGGATTTAATACGAGAATTTGCAATTAAAAAAGCAAGAAAAGTCGCTTTTGATATTTAAATTTAGAATTTATGTAGTTTTTAGTTCATGTTTATAACTTCTAAGTTACTAATAATAAATAATTTAAGCAATACTTTGTTTTATAACTATTAAAGCATTATGTTAGTTGTTTTAAATATTTAATTTTTTAATTTATACAAATAATAAAGTTTATAATAACCTTTATATTTTTTTATTTTTTAAAACAAGTTACAGTTATCAAGGCAACGCAGAATTTTAAAATTAACACTATTTACGTCTAAGGAGCTATACGCTATAGGGGCGGCAAACTATATCTTGCACCCGGGCGATAGATACCCTTGGCTCGGCCCTGCATATCGATAGTTATCGATTTATATCGATAAATATCGATTTATCGATAGTTCTCGATTAATATCGTTAAATATCGATAGTTATCGATTAATATAGATAGTTATCGATATTTCTGGACAAATATCGATAAATATGGCTACTATATCGATAATTATCAATGCATGTACATATGTATATGGTATATTTTGTTACTAGATATACAGTGACCGCCAAAAAGTCGGCATAATGTGGGAACATTTTTTAATTAATGCCCACCAAAAGTCTACTCTGCAAAAATGCCACAACCGGCTGCTGCGCTAATAACCCGAACACAAACCCTAAACACGATACAAATTAAACAAGCAAATGCTTCAATAACATAAACCCAGCAGGAAGAAAGACGAGTTCAAAATGCTGCATAGCAAATCTTAAGGAATTTATGAGTGCCTACTAAGCAAATGTTACTCAGCATCAAATATCGATGAATATCGATAACTATCGATAATGATCTACCGATAACTATCGATACATATCGATAAATATCAATAAGTAACTATCCATATTTATCGTTATATATCGATATGTGCAAAACCTGGAAACACTAAATTTAATATCGATATATCGATACATCGATATTTAAAGAAGGGTATATCGATAAACGATATATAGATATATCGTTATTTTTGCTCAGCCGTATGCCGGACCCTGTATGTTGTGGTTGTTCTGTGAAAGGCTATCCAAAAGGTATCGGGAGTAGTTTTAAGAAATGCTGCATTAGGTTTTTTATAACTCAAAAGTATAGTCGCCATCGAAGTACTCTCCTCTTTATTCAATACACTTGTCTCGCCGCCTTTTTCCACAGTAGGAAACATTTTGATACTCTTCAGAGTGAAGGTTGTTCAAGGCTTTCAAATTACTTTATTTCACCGCATCGACATTAACTAAACGTTTTTCTTTCATGTCACGTTTTATACGAGGGTGCAGAAAACTCCCATGGTAAGAGGTCTGGTGATGTGGGATAACCGCCATTTTATTTTTGCCAAAAAACCTTTGAATACTCGAGGAACTATAGGCAGGAGCATTGTTGTGGTGAATGATCCAATCGCTGCTACTTAGTTAACATTTGCTGACGAATTCCTCTGCAAACCAGAAATCTGATTATTTGATCTTTTAGGAACTACAATATTTTCATCATTTCGGCCTGTCCGGCCAAACCTTTCTGCTGCTGTTTGCCCAAAAAACAAATTTTACACACACTATTTGTTCTTTACAAGCAGCGACCACGAAAATCGCCAAAATTTGCTAGCAGAAACTGTCCACAGAAAACAAACCAATCAATCTAGAACCACGTTGCGTGGCAGAAAAATGGAATAGTGTTGAATCGCGACACCTTACGGGCGGCGCATTGCATGACACCACGATTGAGTGGTCTTATTTCGTAAAGACCACTAAATCGTGATGCCTGAATACAATTTTTTATTTTGAACCATTTCACGCGCCTGGTATTTATTTGACAGATCAGTAATTTCATTTGATCCACCCAACCGCCTTTTCCAATTACCTTGTCGTAGATTGTAGATAATCAGCTTCTAAATACTGTTTGGTGTTTCTGCTAACGACAAAAGCATCTTTTTAATAGTGCCAGCGCCAACAGTGACTGTAATCTGCGTACTTAACACAAATAACCTACTAAACTTGTTCGCTGTTATTTTCTCCCGAACAAAATTACAAATTGCCGCTACCGTTATCAAAAATGAAGACGTGCTGAACTTGTGGGTCACAAAATGAAGCTCAGACTTTAAAAATAAATAGGTTCTAACGGTGAATGAGATCTAGGCTTTTCGGATGGTTCTTATATATTTAAGTACCTGCAACTTATTTCGTCTTGTTCAATACGACTTTTTAAGTAAATAGGTACATATTCAACAAAAAATATTCATATACAGGGTGATTCATAATGTGTGTAACAAACTTTGGATTTTGGTTTGGGATGTAATTTTAAGTGACTAATGTTGTATGAACCTAGGTCCTATTTCATTTCGTTACAGTAAGTTTTAAAAGTGTAGTAGCAAATCGATACATCTAATTACCAGTAAAAAAAATTTCAAGTTAATATTTGACTATTAGATGTTCGTTGTAACAGAATAAAGTTAATAATTAGCATATGCCGATATTGTTTTCGAGTACGGTTACTGTAATGGTAACGCTTGCCGTGCGTTCAGAGAATACCGTCGCAGATATCCAAATAGACAGCAACCCTCTCATCGAGTTTTTGTCCTACTTTTCAAAGATTGCATGAGACTGGTACAACTGCTGTACACTTGTGCTCATAAAAATGGAATACACTTACAGTTGCACTTATTTTTGTAATATTTTAGTTTTGTAATACCGGTTGGTTTGAAACATCGATAAAGTGAAATTGTTTGTTGTATTAAATTACAAGGAAATAGTTAAATAAAAATATCGTATAAAAAATTTATTTAATAATGTGAATAATACGACTTTTCAAACCAGTCCAACAGTAAGTGTATTCCATTTTTATGAGCACAAGTGTACATAATAAGTACTGGGGCTGATAATCACACTGGAAAATGTAATGTCGACAATGAAAAAAATATAATCCATGTAGTTCTGGACAATCATACGCTTAGTACCAGACGCATCGCAACGCAGAGCTTTGTGAGAACATTTCATCGCGAAGACTGCATTCTTATCAGTTATCACATTCAACGGTGCTGCAACCACAAGATTATGGCCAACGTGTGGAGTTTTGCATCTGGTTGTTACGTATTGTGGACCGACGAGGCTCAATTTACGAGGGATGGTAGTAATACCATCCATAACTACCATCCATGGTCTAGGGTGAATGGAAGACTTTATATGAGATGCTGGAAGATACTCCACTTCACATTCGGCAACAAATGTGATACCAGTATGATGGCGCCCCAGTCCACTGTGGAAGACGATTAACCGAATGGCTAATAATGTACAGATGAACTAGTCGTTTGGCCTCCGAGATCCCTTGATCTAAATCATTTAGATTTTTACCTTTGAGGCTACCTAAAGAGCTAGTCTACATTGTTGAAATAAATACTCGTGAACAGTTACTCCAAAGGATAATTGATGCGGCCAATCCAATTCGTAATGACTATGCCATTGTTCGTAGTTAGATTCGATGATTCGGAGATGTCGTGCAAGTATTCAGGCTCAAAGGACACATCTTTTCCAAGACTAAACATTGGTTTGGGACATGATCTGCACGCGGCACGTTTCACGCTGGCGAAGTTAAGGGCAAACACCCCAGGTGCATTTTTTTATTTACGGCACGGAGCGAAAGTCGTTCTTTCCTTGGGTTACCTCAGCTCGTTCGTATGGGACTCGTGTACATGAGGGTTCTACACTTGGAGTCTCATCGTCAGAAGCTCACCAGTAGTTCCGCTGTTCGAACTGGGAGCATGGTCGCCTGACGTGTGTTTGCTACCTGGGGGAATTCACCACCTAAGGTCTGTCTGGATCCATTCTGCCCTTGCGTTGAGATGGTCGGCCACTGAGATCACCTACGGTTGGAACCTCCTTTTAATATGTTATTTTGTGGTTGCGTTAGCTTGTTTTACATTCAGTAAACCTTAAATCGTCCTCGTAATTAAATTAATGTAGTGTAAAACTTACCTAAGTAGCACAGAACTTTTTAGTTAATTCAGATTTAGGCGTTTGTTTACATTGTAACCTATAACGTGTCAACCAAAATTGTGTCACACGAACCGCTCACGTGAATTTTAATTGTGATTTGGATTTATGAGGCAACTTTGCATGAAAACTTAAGTTGATTTCCGTTTCACGTAAGATTAGTGAACAAGAACTCGGTTGAATAGAACTTATGATTAATTCCGCACTTACAAGAATTTTCTTAAATACTTACTATTATGGGGAACATTGAAACCGATGAGATATAAATCAAATACATGTTATAGCCGGGGTTAGAAAGCGCCTTATAATCAGAAACAAGATCTTGAGCCTGGGAGAGCGAAATTGTTAATTACTGTAAACAAGTGAATGCTCTTGAATTAGCGCGTTTAGGGTCGAATTCAGCTCGACACCCAAAATTTAATCTGTAATAATTTTGTCGTGGTCATACGTGCTACCGACAACCTCTGGTAATGCAAATTGCCATTCTGTAATTGTTTTCTTTACAATATTTATTTATATTAAACATTCGTACATCAATTAATTACATTATATGTAAATATTACATTCACCCTTTAATTAATTAAATAATATATAAATATTTTGGTGAGTACTAAACTACTCTGTGATATTTTATCTGTGCTATTTAAGCTAATCATTTATGAATTAATTACATCTGGTTTACCGTAGTTGTTAGCCTTGTCATTGCCTCTATTGTCTTTCAGGATTGGTTAGTATCACATATCGTCATGTACCTTTTTGATTACGACCAGCTCCGACTGAGAAGTCGGTTGCCTTTGCTTTTCTCCTTTTACAGTCACAGCGATGGTAACAATTTTAGAGAATTTTTAATAAAATATGATAAATTTGCGACGAACTTGCTTTACATTTTTGACAAATTTTCAGCAAGTTTAAAACAATTTTTCAACAAATGTTTGGACGTTTGCATCAACTTCTCAGTAAGTTTGTGGAACATTTTTGGTTTGCGATAAATTCTCAGAAAGGTTGCGCTCAAACATTAGGAAATTTTCAGTGAGTTTGTACCAAAGTTCCAATAACTTCGCTGTAAGTTTGCAGGAAAAGCCTGTAATACATTTTCAGTAAATTTATGTCACATTTTTGAAAAGTTTGCAGCTAACTTTCAAACAGTTTGTAATCAAATATCTGGATATTTATAGCAACATTTTAAGAAGTGCGTACACGTGTTCAACGATTTTTCAGCGAGTTGTTAACGAATTTTTAAACAAATTTGCTATAACGAGTTCAAAGTTATCAATAAATTCTCTGAAAGTATTTTAGCAGTATCTCCAGCAATTGCTAAGTAATCGTAACATTTGAAATAATAAAGATCTGGTAACACTTTCTACAAATGGCATTTTGCTACGAAACAGTTTTATTTCGTTTTGTATTGTGCATGTACGTACAGTATTTTACGCAGTTTTAGCGACCGTGACCCTAAAATGGGCTCCGGAAATGTAAAAGAAATATATTTACATCAGTTACCTCATTAAGAGGTCGCATAAAATTACCACTAAATTAACAAATTCGCACACTACTGTGCTTCATACAATTAGTTTCATGAATCTAATAACTTACAGTACAATTTAACAAGTACTTACATAGTTTAATGTAAATATTTTTTAAATTGTTCTTCATATTTAAAAAAAAACTACAAATAAAACACTAATGTCATGTATACATTGAAAAATCAACACGCTTTTATGGGAAAATGCATTTTCAGGAATTAATGCCGCATTAGTGCGATATTCAAACGTAAAATGTATTTTAAAATACCCTGTCAACAATTTTTAAAAAGAAAGTTTTAGAATAAGTGTTTTGACATCAGATCAGAGTCGTGTCTCTGCTTTATATTTTATCTACAACTTTCCTGTAACATTTGGGAAATATTGGTTTAAGTGAAAGCAGGCATGTATTCTTCTCTAGGTACACTCGATTGAATAAAATAATACATTTTTTGAAAAGCGGTTTAAATTAATGCAACTTAAATTTTTGTTCTATGAAGCCTGAAGTTAGACATTTATGATTTTCACATATCCTTTCCAAATGGGTTTCTTCTCCTTAAAATTTCACATCAAATTTTATGATATTTGACTGGTAGTTTTTATTACCACTTATTACAAGCTTTTGCTGCAATCTGAAACAAACTTAAAGTTGATTCCAACTCGCTGAAAGTTAATTGAACTTATATTTTTGTGGCAATTTCTTGATAGTTGTCTGGAACGTTCTAATTACTAAAAATTGCTGAAAATGTACCAAACGTACTACAAATTTGTTGAAAAATTGCTGCAAATTCGCTAAATTGTCAACATTTGCTATACTCGTATTGCTGAAATTTATCGAAACATTACTGAAGTTTTTTAAATGAATCCTTGATTAATTACAATTCAGTAACATTATATGGTGAGTACAGTTTAAAATGACATAGTAGAACACTACCCATGGGGCAGTCCTTTAATTTACCTTGTGTATTTATATTTATACTAGAGCTTGAATACATGGTTTTAGTGATTCTTGTTGCACTCCAAGTATTTTGCACTAAATTCGTTGATCACTTCTAGTACTATTGGAATTTTCAACTGATGATGAATGGCATCATGAGGATGATAGAGGCCTTTTCATATTTGATGGCGAAAACAAAACATTGTCGAATGTTACAAAACCAACTTGTCAGTGTCAAGGAGTGTCAATTTTTTCATAAACTTTGCAAGTGTGAATAATGATTGTAACATGCAGTTTTTGGAAAAATTTACACTGACAAGTTGGTTTTGTGATATTCAACAGTGTTTTATTTTCGCCAACACTGGTTGTTTTTACAAGCACAATTAAAAACCGAGGAAGTAAAAGAATGTGGTATATAGAAACTTGGTATTAAATATATGTTATTCAATATTCAGTTTGCTACAACCCATCTTTTTACTGTTAATTATGCTAATTAGCAGGGGAACTGCATCATTAGTCTTTTATATGAGGCTTTGTTGTACGAACTACAAATAACAATGGGCAAGCTCCACAGGTCGTGTTTAATTGTTGTACGACAAAACACATAACTGTACTTACAATCTTCGGATTAAAAAGTGGAGTTGTAGGAGCACAATGTCATCCATACCTGCAAAAAAAGTGTTAATATGCAAACGTACCGTTAATCCAGTATTTGTGTTGCATTGTGGTTCGAACTAGGAAGTAGATTAACAAGAAAAATATTGAAGAAGGTCATCGCTGGAATGTGTTATAAGGTTCCTAATACTAGAAACGCACACGCTGGCTACGCGTTCAATCATACATATAACGGAATTATAGCACACAAAAATACATATTAGCTCCATAAATGGAAATAGGAAATGGAATTCTAGAGAAAATGTGAAACTTGTTGCTTGCGCCGCATATTATATGGAAGACGTTGTACCTAATAGTACTGTATAACTTAATCAGTTAATGTATTAGGAAGAATTAGGTCAGCGAATTGTTACCACTAATATCAAACTTAAGTAACAATACCAAGCAATAGGCAATACTAAGCACCCATACGTGACCGAACTGCAATAACGCCAGGTTCTAAAGGTTGCGGTTTGCAACGACAAAAAAACTCGTAAAATTTTAATAAAACAAGAAGTGGAACAGTTACGGATAATTGCATGCCATTAAAACCTAGGCCGTTTGCATAAAATTAAGAGCAGTTTTTCTAATTAGCGATTTAAATTTACGGCTACCGTTATCAAAAAATTCAGCAAAACGGAAAGCTTGAAAGTGATTTCTAAGAAACTGAAATTGGTGAAAATGGTATTTTATAAAAGCGACATTAATTTTTTTTTAATTCGTTGATTGAAAACTTATAACCCTTGTCATAAGTTCTTCCCCCTCGGGTATTAGGTATTTCAGCCGAAGACATTGAACTGTTGATGTTGAGTTACGCATCTGGCGCAAAATATAGATTATAATTGAGGTCTGATTATTTAAATAGAAATTGGACAAATGCTCCACTAAAAAGCTGAAGAACTAGTAAATAGAAGAGGTAGACCAAAAATTAATACAATCGCTAAATTCTGGCAGAATTATGTTTGGAAAACCTTAGACAAAGATCGGAAGAAATGCAGGATATATCTAAAAACGCACTAGGCGTTAAAGATCTCATATGCTGATTTACATTATATTAATAAGAGAAAGAAGAAACTCAGTTTACGTACCTGGAAAAATATTGCTTACCTAGGGGTACAGGATTTTGATTGCTTCAAAGTGAGGCAGTGCTAGAAACATTCACTACCAAATCTCAAAATTACTTATTAGTTACTAAAAATGTGTTCAAACTCACCTACATTTTATTGAAATTTATTGCTCTTTGCTATAAATCTACTGAACATTTTCTGTAAGTTTTTTGGAAACTATGAAAAATGTACTTACTTTTTTTACTGTAAACTCGTTAAAAATTGCAAATATATTCTGTTATACCAAAACTTACTAAACCCCGGAAAATTACTGTAAACCTACTGACGATAGTATGTAAACTTACGGAATATCTACAATTCTCTGAACGCTTACTTACTGTACATTTACTAGAAATTCACAGCGAATTTACTGAAAATATTCTGAAAAATTATTGAAAATGTTCGGTAAGCTTACTGAAAATTACTGAAAATTTTCTGAAAATAAGCTACAAACTTAGGGAACCATTTTCAGAACTTTCCAAAGGTTTACTAGAAATTTACTGGAAAGTGTCTGTATATTTATTGAAAATATTCTGCAAACTCAAGGAAAATTGTCCAAAAACTAGCTAAAATTTGATACAAATTTATTGAAAAGATGCTATATACTTAACGAAATAATTTCCATTAAGTTCCTGAAAGTTTACGGGTTTACTACAAATTGACTGCAAATGTACTGAAGACATTCTGACAACTTAATGCGAATTATCTATACACTTTGTAAAATTAGCTTCAAATTTTCTGAAAATATTCTAAAACTTGCGGAAAAATTTCTAATAATTTCCTGAAGGCATATTGTACTCATTCGCGGCATGCCATGATCAAATTGAAGTTTGCCGTAACTTGATATATACCCATTGAAGCAAATGAACTGCTATAAGTCAGAGAGAACTAAATTACATCTCGACCTTGAACTATTTTCCTAAAAACATACAAAACACCACAAACAATGACCGTTATGATTATTACACTCGTTGTTATTGAGTACATGCCAACTTATTTCCCTTTTTGCTTGATACAATTAAACTTAATGCAGTGTAAACTTTTGTCACAGTGACAGATGTTTTCATAAAACATTTACCTACAGACTTAAGTTAAGACATGACTAGATTTTCTATCTTTCTTTCCAAGGCCTACGCTAAATGAGTTTTTTTTTAAACACGATATATTTACTAGAAATTGAATGGAAATTTACCGAAAATATGTATTCTACAAACTTACGGAAAATTTTCTGTAAACTAGCTAAAATTGTATGCACATTTATTGAAAATATGTTACAAACTTAAAAAATATTAACTTTCTGAAAGTTTACTGGAAATTTACTAGAAGTTTACTGAATATTTACTAAACTATTTTGCAAAATTATTTTAAATTTTCTATAAACTTGCTGAAATTTAATACAAATTTTCTAATGAAAATATGTATGCTTATAAATTTACGAAAAAATGTCGAGCAATTTCCTGGTGGTTTGCTGAATCTGTTTCCGAAATTGACTCCAAACTTACTGATATTCTGCAAATCTACTGAAGATATGATGTAAATTTACGAATCAAGTTACAGAAATTTTACTGGAAATTTACCAGAAGCTGCAAATATGATGCAAACTTATTGAAAATATGCTGTAAATTTGAAGAGAGAAGAACTTCCATTTTAACTTTCTAAAGATAATTTAAATGTTGATGTAAATATTCTGCAAACTTCGTGAGAATTTTCTGCAAACTTCCGAACAATGTGCTCGATACTTTTTACAAAAAAATCTGTAAATGGGTTTACACCGAACTTCCCACGCGCGAATTAGATCAATTTGCAAATTTAAAAAATGTATCCCGGTGGGGTTTGAATCCGTCGCATCTGCATAGCCATCGTAACTGCATACAAAAGTCGAACTGCGCCATCGAGCCTAATTGAAATGAGTGCGGCGCGCGCCTCTATTTAAGGGAGCGGTCTTATTGTTGAAAAGTTTTGACTCTTTTGTGACATTATCCTGTATCTGTTGAGTCCTATTTCCATCAAGTGTAAAGCCTGACCTATGTGAGAATTATTACTTCCGTCTATTTCAAAATTAACTCAAAAATAAACAAAATTTTATTTTTTAAGGTGCTCACTCTGTATATATTGATCTGAAACACAAGAAAGGAAATAGTAAAATAAAGAAAACAAGAAAGAAGAAATTGAAAGAAAATAGTAGATCAATAAACACACCTCCAGGAATAAAAATTTTATGGCTAGATTACTGATTTTCAAGTAAATAATCATGATAAAGACGTTTGAATTTAAGAACACTAAGTGTTTGAAGCGATAAAGAAAGGGAGTTATAAATTTTGACAATATTATATGAAAAAGAGCGTTCGTATACACTTGATTGTGAGCAGGCAAATTAACTAAGAATTTAACGAAAATGTATTAAAATCTTGTATACTGAAAAAATACTGGAATTTTATGAAAGATTTATTGTAAATTTACTGTAAGTTTCTTAACAATGTTCTGCAACTTAACTACACAATTTGTTGCAACCTTCCTGAAAATGTTCTAAAAATCGGCAAATATACGAAAACCCTGTTTAAAACTCGGTGCAAATTCCTTAAAAGTTAACAGAAAAATTACTGCGAATTGGCCACATTAGGTCACAACGCAAATTCTGAAAATTTATAGCAATTCTTCTAAAAGGTGTGGTTGGAAAATTGCTAAAATATTGCTGCAAACGCACTGACAATTTTACAAAACTGTATTGCCAATTATTTCAAGATGTCTCACAATTTGCTGGTAAACTGTTAAAGGATTGTTGCTATTTCCTTGAAAATTAATTTATTACAATTTGTTCCAAAATCGCTACCAATTTTACTAAAATATTTCCTAAAATTTTCTGAAATTTTACTCTGACCTTGCTAAATTATTTTTTTTTTAGATTCTTTGATAACAAATTGAAAATGTATCAGAAGCGTACAATAAACTTGCTGTAAACTTTCTAAAAATGTACTGCTAAGTCATTTATTGCAAATCTGTTAAAAAATTACCAAAACTTTCTAAACAACATATTTTACGGTTCTTAGAAAATGTACTTAAATTGGATTGTACTCGCTGAAAAGTTATTGCAATTTCGCTAGAAAGATTTTCTGAACATTTTCTCCAAACACACTCAATATTAATTCTGCAAGGTTATTACAGTCTTTCTAAAAAGTTCTGCTGTACTAAAAATGCCCTTAAAACCTTGCAATAGGCTTGAAGAGAGCTCATGGTTTTTATGATTCGTGCTAAGCCGGCCCAAAGAGCGCTAAATAATAAATCTTCTTTTCTGTTTCTGTCGGAATTGCACGATATATTTACATATTTCATCAATAAAGGATTAGTATAAAAATAGAGATACGGGAAATGAAAATGCCAGGCCCTTGTAAATTAAATTCTATGCTTACATGATGGGAAGTCTGACGAAAAAATGTCAATCAATAATAATTATGCAAACTAGGTTTGAGGTTTACGTCTTATACTGCATTTACAATCAAGCACGCTCTTGTACATTAAGGACACTTAGGTAAACATTAACAACCGAGACTAGTTGCAAACTACGTAACTGTAAAATGATCGATTTGTAATCAAAACTGTGACAATGACTGTGACTTGGTAACGGTTGGTCACCACACTTCTTGCCGTTTTAACGGAGTCTTCAGCTGTGCGTGTTAAATTTGCGTTATGTAAATACTTCATTTAAATATTTATTTAGCACTGTGCTGCTAACACAGGCTCATCGGAACGCTTTAAGGACTGGACACACATTCCCGGACCGTGTCAGGGCCGGAGCCCGGCCGGGTGACGGCCGTCACCCGGTGAATGAATTCCACAGTGAAATTAAATGCATCTGTTCACACATCACCGTGCCATGTCCGGGCGCCGTCACCGGACCGGGCCCGGGCCGGGTGATAATAGTTTTGCTTACTTTTTGACGGTGACGGTCCGGTCTCGGTCGTAGATTAGATCTGATTTCACACAAGTTTTAGCATTTGGAAAATACTTAGTGGGTGTATTTAGATCTCAGCATTTGAAAATTTTATAATTCATTGTTTATATACGGCGAAAATGTAGACATGGAACGACTGATAAAGGAGGTTCGAATGTTTGCGGTACTCGATAACCAAGCTAATGAAAAGTACAGAAATGCAGAGTACAAGGGTAGAGTTTGGAAGAAAATTGAGACAATATTCCTGTATATTTTTAACCGATCGCGTCAAAGATTTCGAAGCAGACTGACAAAACTTCCGAGTAAATTTTATCATCCCACTGCCCGGAACACGGCCGGCACACGGACATGTGTGGTTTCTAGATGAAGGTCCGAACACACATTCCCGGACCGTGCCAGGGCCGGAACACGGCCGTCGCCCGGTTATGTCTCGGCCCGTTCATCTAGAAACCACACATGTCCGTGTGCCGGCCGTGTTCCGGACAGTGGGACTTGGAAGTTTTGTCAGTCTGCTTCGAAATCTTTGACGTGATCGGTTAAAGATATACGGGAATATTGTCTCAATTTTCTTCCAAACTCTGTCCTTGTACTCTGCATTTCTGAACTTTTCATTAGCTTGGTTATATTCTTATAGAGTACCGTAAACTTTCGAACCTCCTCTATCAGTCGTTCTATGTCTATATTCACCCTATATAAACAATGAATTATAAAGTTTTCAAATGCTGCGATCAAAATACACCCACTAAGTATTTTCCAAACGCTAACACTTGTGTGAAAGCAGATCTAATCTACCACAGAGACCGGACCGTCACCGTCAAAAAGTAAGCAAAACTATTATCACCCGGCCCGGGCCCGGTCCGGTGACGGCGCCCGGACATGACACGGTGATGTGTGAACAGATGCATTTAATTTCACTGTGGAATTGCTTCACCGGGTGACTGCCGTCACACGGCCGTCCTCCGGCCCTGACACGGTCCGGGAATGTGTGTTCGGACCTTGAACGGGCCGAGACATAACCGGGTGACGGCCGTGCTCCGGTCCTGACACGGTCCGGGAATGTGTGTCCAGACCTTTAGTAGGCACATGATTTTAAACAAAAACAACGGGTTTCCAGATGTCCTCATTTGGATTTTTCCCTTCGCAAAAACCGATAGAGCGAAAATATGGCCATCATAGTCGTTGTTTTTGGAAGTTATTGAAGTTGTCACAAATTGAAAGAATCGTTTATGATAGGGACTGTCGAAATGACGTTATGTACATTAGGGAAGAACGTAGGCCTGCGTGATGGCGAGTAGAAAATATTGTGGCATTTCGTTCCTCTTGGTCTATCTAACCATTAAGTAATTAAACATAAATTTGAATGCTTTTGATCTGGATTGAAGTAAAGTTGAAGAAGAGGGTCTGTAGCTCAATAGGAGTAACTGAAAACTAAGAAAATTAGTCTGTTATTACGTATTCTTTTTAGCAAATAGTACGATATTCTTTGAATTTCTTTAGCTGAACCATAAAGTCGACTTCTCTCTGAGAACTTGTAACCCCCATAAAGCGCGTCTCCAGGTAGCAAATCGAGGAATGCCTCCCAGATATGGGTGACAGGAGGGAAATGAAACACCTCCCGCGAATCAGCAGATACCCACAGGTAGCGCCGGATCCATAGTGGGCGGCTACGAACAGCGACTGATCCAGAGTGGACGGCTGATTAACGAGGTCCTCCAAAAGGGGATTTTAACGCCAGGTTGTAGCTACCTGATACAATTAAAAACATGAAAGGGCAAAATAAACCCCGGCTGGTGATCCACACCTCCAATGGATGGAGCCCCAACGGATACGGAAGGGGAGGGGCAATTTTTTTACAGTTTACATAACCCAGTCTTATAAATCTCGACCATAAACAAAAAAGAAAAAAGGCATAAAAAACAAAGAACACTTACATATGGAACATGAAACGTACAAGAATGTAGAACAAAGAACAAGTCATCGATGAGTTTAAAAGGATGGATATAGACATACTAATATCAAGTGAGACCAAGAAAAAAGGAAATGGGACCGAAGATATAGAGTGTGTCTTTCACTACTAGAGCGGAGTAAAACAAAAGAAACGAGCGAAGACAGGAATGGTAATATTAATGAAGAAAAATGGGCCAGATCAGCCCAGACATGGGAACATATTAATGAAAGAATAACAAATGAAAATACTAGAAATACTGGGATTATATGGACCAATCGATGACAGACCAAAAATAGAAAAAGAAGAATTTATGGAAATTCTACAGTAACAAATAGAGACAGTCAAAAGTTACCAAGTGCTTATTAAAGCAGGAAACCTTTACGGCAGAATAGGAAGGAAAGAAGACATCAACATACTAGGAGGGTTCGGGGAAGAAGACATTAATGGAAACGGAGAAGGGTTAATCGAATCGTGGAAATGAACAATCTAAAAACAACTAACAGGTTTTTCCGCCACAAAGATATTCATAAGTATACATGGGTAACCAGACACATCAGATCAATAATCGATTACATCATAGTAAAAACCAACACTACTATCATGATGAAAGATGTACGGGTGAAAAGCAATGCGGAGTGTGGCACCAATCACAAACTAGTGTTCGCCAAAATGAAATTTCCCTGGACTAGACACAGAATCAAAAAGTAGAAAGAAAAGATTATTAAAGGAAGATTCGATTAAAGATCTGTATAAATGGAGATTAGACCAAAAACTGGAAGAATTTAGATACGACAACTTTGAAGAAACATATGAACAAATAAAGAACCGGCAATAGAAGCATTGGGCGAGGAAGAGAAGGAACAAGATATAAGATAAATCTAAGGAAAGTACAGAAGCATGAACAAAAGAGAAGAAAAAGTTACAATAAATGACTCAGTACAAATAAACAAGAAGACTTAGATTAGTGGTGAAGAAAAAGAACTTTGTCAATCGTAAAAACGTAGGCTATGGGAAAAATATTACCTTTATCTTAACTAGCAGTTCTTGAGTTAAAGCAAAAATAGACAACGTTATATTTTTTTTAAGGTATTCACCCTGTTTATATTAAATTAAAAGTATATTTGGTTTCAGGCAAGACAGAGAGAAGTAAAAATGATGTAAATGTCTAATTCTGTAGTCAAATACAAAACCTATCGGACTGGAAAATATATATTGCTGTGCGTACTATACGCCAAATATACAGGGTGACGCATAAATATGGTCATTAAATTAAATGGGTTTATACTGACCTCAGTAGTACATTGCACTAAAAAAATAATCGCTTATAGAAAAAAATAGCATTAGGGTCTGGACCAAACTTTTGAGAACCACTGGCTAACACTAAAACCCTTATTAGGTAAATCAGATAATAGTAAGTTAACCGACTAATACGTAATGCACCCATTGTGATTGAATTCCTAAACACTTGTTTTATGCTTCTGCATTTTATCCAAATTAGTTTTTAGCGCAACCACTTGTGCGAACTTAGTTCATTGAAAGTCATTCCAATGACTATCAACCAGTTTAAGAATTAAATGTTTTAATTGTTTGGGGAATTATTATTAATTTTTGGCGTATAGTGTATTATGCAAAGTTGTTCGTTTGGTGTCCTTAACTACCCTTGAAGTTAATTACCATACTTAAAAATTACCCTGTACTTCATTAATCTTACCAGTTTTGTTCTTTGTTCCATTGCGACTGGTCAGTACATTAAAAATGATAACACCAAACTGTAAACTGTTTTCACTACAATAAATAAAGTAATAGTTATTGATCCTAATTTTTAATAGGCTGCTAACTAACAGAACCGTACAAAATCCCACAAATTATAGGCAAAACCAATTATGCTTAGTGTGGTATGCGGAAGCACGCTAATAGAACTGCCTACTCGAATTAATTTATGTTTAAAATTTACAAGCATCACTATGAAAATTACTTAATTGAATAAATATAAATATTTTATTTAACATCTGAAAATTCCTTGCAATACATGGATTTTATTTCATTCTCTCCAAGGGAATCGCACAAACTATGGTAAATATCCTGAATAAATTATTATTATTTTATTAATATAAAACTTGGAATTGACACACTTTCGCTTATAAACTTGTAAAATTTCAGAAATCGTCTTGATTTGAACTTTTTTAAGATTAGTATTGAAAGGCAAACTGCCATAAAAATGTATTTCAGAATTTAATTGCAAATGAAGGCGATACTATTTAATACTTTTAGATTGTAATGCACCTTGAAATACCTTATCAAACGACGGAAGCACATCCTCAATAAATATCAAATTCACGTATACCGTCCACACAATGCTCGAGATTAGCATTCACCAGAACTAATCGAGCAATAATACTGAATGACGGAACAAAACGCTTATCAAGAACATTTTTTCAAAACAGTTCAATGAACTACACAGCATGCCCATCCACAACCATATTATTAGCAGATCGACAGGAAGTTTTAAATTTTAAAGAAATCTATATACATAATTAAATTTCCCCAAAGCGATTGGCAAATCCACCAGTCACAAAATTCGATTTGGTTGTCAGATCGGGCTCGATCTAGCCGAGGAACAAGTTGGGTCAGATACAGGTAACAAGGTGTGTTCTGTGTTCAAAAAAGCCTGTATTAAAGACCGAGCCGGAGTAGGAAGGTAGGAAATCATTGTCAATTATCTTTCGCCAGGGAGAGGTCGTCTTGAGTTTATCGTAAGCTGACTGAATCGTAGAACTGACGTTCTACAGGTAGCGATACAGGTATGGCAGTTCATTTGTCTCTCTTCGGCTAAACGTCATACTGACAGTTGAGCGAGTGAGGTTAGAGTGCCAAAGCGGAGACTAAATTACTAAAGTACGTTGTTAGTATTACATTTATAATATATTATTAATATTCAGCAGTAACAAAACTAAGCTTCCTGTTAAATTGTAAACCATATCACACAACCTCGTTCTTTCCACGTTGTCCATTTTGCTCGCACTTGTGGAGAAGTATACCTATCTCTTTTAATTTTACCGCAAAAAGTGGAAATGAGTTGTCCCAACTTGTACAATGAGAGTTGCTGATCAAGTATTGTTAGTGTCAAAGACCAGCAACGTGATAAGCTCCAAATTTTGCGCAACCTTTAATTGTGATCCTACAAATAATCGCGGTTATTAAAAGCGGTGGATGCGCCAGAAGCCAGCTTTTTATACGGTGGCGTGAGAACAATGGCCACTCTTGACACAGATCCCATCGTGGTTCGTGACACAGTGCTCCCCTGCACCACTAAAAGCCGGGATACGAGAATTATGAAAATTAAAAGGATGTGGCTATAAGACTATTCCCAGAGATCGCAGATAAGGTACCGTGAACAATAGAATTAATATAATTTGACGTGATATCTAACGCTGTAATTTTATTAAGACAAAATAGCAACAAACACGCCGTCTGTAACGGATGTAGTGTTCGAGAAAGGATACGATTAGCATCTTCAGCTCTTCGCGGTTTTAACTCTAGGGTGCTATACAAATATTTGGAAATTGTACATATGACGTCAAAATCTACAAAATGACCGCTGTTTATAATATCTGGGATGAAATTGATCAAATTTTTTTAGATTCTTAGGGGTACCCAACTGTAACCCTTGTTTATCAAGTACCAAAAACAATGAAAGGCCACTATGAAATTTGCCCAAAACAAATTTTTCCAAAAGTAGAATTTCAAATGATTTAAACCTCATAAAGCAGAAATGGGTTAGCTAATTTAATAAATTAATTTGAATATAAATATAAATTTGAAATATAACCTTTTGATATTCTTATCAAATACGAAACGCTACTGCTGTATGAGATAAATAGTTTTTATCTTCATCCGTGTTGTTATAGCCTCTTAACCAAATTAATTTTAGTATCGTTAAGAGCTTCATTACCGCACTAAGTGCGGTAATGGATATTACCGCACTCAGTGCGGTAATGGATAGATATTACGGCACTCAGTGCGGTAATGAATATTACCGCACTCTTTTTATATACAAAAATACATTGAACCAGAGTTTATTGATGAAGATAAAATATTGAACAATACGCTTATGGCACACAACGAAACTCGTTTGAAGCAAAACTCGGCTCACCGCCTCGTTTTGGCAATCAAACTCGTTTCGTTAAGATGCTCATAATCAAACTTGTATCGTTAATATCTATTATCTTCATCAGTGCTGTTATAGACTCTTAACCAAATTAATTTTAGTATCGTTAAGAGCTTCATTACCGCACTGAGTGCGGTAATGGATATTACTGCACTCAGTGCGGTAATTGATATATATTACCGCACTCAGTGCGGTAATGAATATTACCGCACTCTTTTTGTATAAAGAAATACATTGAACCAGAATTTATTGATGAAGATAAAATATTGAACAATACACGTTTGCTTATGGCACTTAACGAGACTCGTTTGATTGCCACAAAACTCGGCTCACCGCCTCGTTTTTGGCAATCAAACTCGTGTCGTTAAGATGCTCATAATCAAACTTGTATCGTTAATATCTATAATCGCATTAGAATTACGTTAACAGTATACAAGTGTATTGGATAATAAAGGAACATTAAACATAGAGCTGAAATGCAATGACGCAGTAACGAAAATTTCAATTATGCTGGTATTAAGGCTAACGTTAAAGCGTTAACAATTCAAATAATTTCAAGTAAACACACAAAGAGATCTTTGTCATAAACACAATCTAAATTTTCTTGAATAAATAATCTCAAAAAGGCCGAATAGGGGAAAGTTTTGGTGGAGTTTTGATATTTGGTTCCTATATGTTTTTTGGGTCGCTGTATACGAATATCAGGTTTGCCAACAAAAATTTTGCCCGGAAACACGTTTTTTTAAGCAAAAAACTGTGTAAAAAACTATTTTTTTTAAGTTTTTCTAAAATTACCCGAAAGATATTCATTTTTCGTAAATGTTGAACCTATATTAAATGAAAGAAGACATTCTGGGGTGATTGATCGATATTCGAATGGCGCATCTAAATCCGATTTAACCAGCAAAAATGGCAGATAGGAATCCCGACAGCATACGAGCGATGGTATTCATATAAATTCAAAAATACGTAAAATAAAACACCTTCAGGTATTTGGTGGTATGCACGTGGTTAACTTATGGTCAAGCCGTCTAATATTCAACTCCGTATTAAATATACGAAGCAGAAACATTTTGGCCCAAAATGCCAAATGTTGGTTAAAATTTTAAGTTATCAAACGGACACGAGCCAGCTTCTTCGGAGGTCTATCGAAAAAGAAACTTACAGGCCAATGAAGTTCCAATCGCAAAAGCAGGCAGTGCGAACGGCTTGCGTCGGAGCCAAATATAAATGCATCTCGTCACCATTGACGAAATACTGTAAATGAATTTCTACTAAATGTTAGAACTTCCCGTCTATAAAGTGCGCTACTGTTACCTAAAAAAAAGGAACAATAGCAAACATGTGGTCCGCAGGATATTTAGAAATAAATATAATTTAATTTTTTACTTACAATTATTTTATATTAGTTAACCGTGGAGTCTTAATACCTAAATCTCCCCAAAGAGGAAGCCGATGAAACTGCAGTGGAGGTGATGGCACCAAGGCTGACCACCTATATTCAACTAATGTAGAAAAAAGATGAATGCCCTTCCCCATGTGAACGCCGGCGAAAGAGGATAGTACCCTGGTCCAAAGGTGACAGCCCACTAACTACTTGAACCAAAAATCTATTACTGAAACCCAAAGAAGCAACCGGACGAAAAGATGTTGACGACTCTTTGCTTGAAAAAGAAGACTGTAATTGGATTATGCAACTTGAGCACACTGTTTGAAACAGGAAAATTATAAAATCGCTGCAGAAATGAAGAGATACAAGCTATACATACGAGGATTAAGCGAAGTTTGGAGGGACGAATTTGGGAAACTGAGAACACACAGTGGCATGACGTTCCACCCACTATCAGAAAAGATAATGGTGGCCAAACTATAGAAAAGAATAGGAAACATTAGTATAATCCTGATACAATGCAATCAGCAAGCACCCATAAAAGATAAACTACAGTTTTATACACACAGCTACAAGGCACACTGAAGAAGAGGGAGTACAGGACAGAACAAAAATAGAAGCTCCATCTAGATTAGAAGTAAAACCAGCACTAGCAAATAAAGGAATTACATACCTTAGGCCGAAGAACAGCGATACGGTTAATCCGTCTAAATACATGCCAATAACTTGTTTACCCACAATCTATAGGTTTCTAACCACTATAATTGCACAGTGAATGAATGCCCACTGTACAGAACATCAGATAATTGCTGACAGCAAAAGGGATGTCGAAAAGAATCGCAAAGGTGTAAGGAGCAGATGGTAGTAGATAACATACTCGTATGTATCTCCATACTTAACTTGCTCCAAGTTCGTCACAGTAGAAGAAACATATACAGTGCATTTATTGACTACCAAAAAGGTTACGATTCCCTTCTACACAGCTAGTTAACTCGAGTTCTGCAAATAAATACATAAAATACATCCCAGGATAATACAATTTCTCACATGTATAATAACAACTTGGAAAGAAGCGACAATAAAACTGGATATCAACAGCACAACTATCATTACTCCACCCATAAGCATCAGAAGAGGTATTTTTTAGGGCGACTCATTAAGTCTACTGTGGTTTTGTCTGGCATTGAATAAACCCACTCCCAAAGTTGCTAGATTTAACGCAAGGAGGCTTTAATGTTAAACATAATTAGTGTACCTGTATAATACTTTTTTTTTTGCATAGTGATCGTGAAAGTCGTCTTTTTTTAACGAAAAATCGTATTGAAAGTTCCACTTTTTTAACGCAAAAATCGTGAAAAAAGTACTCTTTTTTAACTACTTTATTGCCGGGCTCCATAGCTCAGTGGTAAGCATTCTGGCTACTGATGTAAGGGTCGAGAGTTCGATCCCCGATCCCGGTGAGGTTTTCAAAAATAAAAAAAATGCGGATGAAAACCTCTACAGAATGCCATCATTCGGAAGTGATGTAAAGCCGTGGGTCCCATGTTACTACGATGTGTAGCATGTAAAAGATCACTTGCTAAGGTTGGAACTCCTTAGTCTCGGCAAAATTCTAAGTAGGACAAAGGTACGTGGTACTCTGCATGCCTAGACCTTGTTCATGTGGTTGGAAAAAAGGGCCTATAAAGGCCTACTTGCTAGACTCGCTAGAGTCTCCCCAAAAATAACACTAACTAACTAACTAACTAACTAACTACTTTATTGAAATGTCAACTAGACAGTTGTCAATTCCGAAGTCCTTTTCGACTAAATTTCGATCAAGAGATCACTATGCAAAAAACTACGTGTGCAACACGGTTTGAAAGTCCTTTTTTTCCTTAAAAAAAGTATGACTTTCAAAACTAGTTGTACAATAGTAATAATACAGGTACACTAAACATAATAACACCGTTCAATTGAAACTTACACACTTGATGTACATGGATGGCATCAAACTAATTGCTTCCACAAAGACTCAACTACAAAACTTGTTCGATATTACACAAAAATACTATCACAATCACGACAAAGATATGACTTTTGGAATGGATAAATGCAGAACGCAGACTGTTACTAGAAGAATACAAAGAGTAGAGGGGTTTGAACTTCATAATGGCGAAAAATTACAAACACTGCGTCAGACAGATACCTACAAATATCTATGCCACCAGGCTACTAACATTGATTATAAAGATACTCGCTCGAAACTATCACAAACTTATACAATAAGGTTACACACAACTTAACAGTAAAAACATGATCACTGCAATAAATACATACGCCATATCAGTGCTTTCGTATTCTTTCGGAATAAGTCATTGGTCTAAAATGGAACTTCAAAGCGTAGAAAGAAAAACACGAACAATAATTAACACGACACAGAGCACATCACCCAAAGTCAGCAATTATGTCTAACAATTCAACCTAAAGAAAGGGGAAGAGGTCTTATAGACATAAGTAAGCTACATGACCATCATTCAGGGATTACGAAAATATTTCTTCTCTAAATTGGAATCTCAGCTTCATCGAGCAATTGCTCTCTAGCTGATAAATATGGCCCTCTGAAACTACACACTACCGAATTCGTAACCCAACATGCCACACAAGCAGGAAAAAGTAAAGCTTGGAAACAAAAAGCCCTGCATGAAAGACACCCTAATAAGATCAGTAAACATCATGTCGACAAAGAAGCGTCGAACGCTTGGCTTTCGTTCTCTGGGCTGTATTCTGAAACAGAAGGGTTTATCATTGCGATCCAAGACCCAACCAAAATGGAACCTTGGGCTACACCTCTCGCAACTAAAGGGTGGGATATGATATTATCTACTTTCACACTTTGATTTCTATTATGTACAGAAAAAATGAAATTAATTGCAGCATTGTCTATACGAACATAATGTAGTATTGCCTAGAATAATTTATGACTAAAGGTGTCGAATGCTTTACTGAAGTCCAACAATGTCAACATTGTATAATTACAATTATCACATGCTTCGAGTACATCATCAGTAACTTGCAGTAAAGCTGTTGTAATAAGTGAGGGAAAACTATCAGAACCCATACCAATTGATATCGGAAATTAAACAGAAGAGCAATCAACTTAAGCATAACAGAACAACTAGCACTATACGTCTGCTATCACCTATTCTTGAGCATATGCAACAAAAACTTTACTGTCTAGAAAAAGAAGTGAAACTACTGCGCTGGTTCACATACTTGAGCAGAGCAACGGAGGAGCAAATGTAAATATGCGGATAAAAAAAGCAAACTCGGCCTTTATACAACTTTATCCCATATGTAGAGCATCAGAGACTTTATAAACAACGAAATGAAGATTCTTGGAAGCAATGTAAAACCGGTTCTTCTATATGGTAGTGAAACATGGAAAATTATGTAATTAATAGATGAAAATAGTAACGCAACGGACTTATGTTTAAGGCATGAAGGAGATGATGATGATGATCATCTGCAAACTTTTGCAAATAAATGCTTGATGGGATTCTATAAAGTATATGTTTGCCTAACAATGACAAACTTTGGAAACGAGCAAAAGGACGCCATACAATTCCAGATAAAGAAAAGAAAATGGATCGACTGGACTCCACGGAAAAGATAAGTCTGAAATCGAAAGATATGCCTTAATCTGGAATCCCCAGGATACATTGAAGGGCAGTGGAAAAAGAGTTACGAGATGTACATCAAAATAGAACCCGGTGGTGCTGCGTGGTGAAATCCCTATGCTCCAAAGAGTAGAGAAAACGCAGTGGTGCTGCTCTAGGGGCTCTAGCCTCCCAGCTACCAACAGCATATATGGCATTAGAAAAAAAGTAACTATTCTATAATTGAAAATATATTTCATCATCTATCCTACCGTTATAACAAGGTTTTAGTAATATAGTAACGAGATCCAAAGGTAGCTATTCGATACCGCTTAAAACATGTAAAACAACATCCACGGAGTATGTCAACACACGTGTTCGTATCAATGCGCGGAGCGGCTGGCAGATGGTGAGGGCGATCGGAAATAGAGCCCACACGTATATGGCAATCATGGACGAAAACGCTGAAGCAGCAGAATTGAGTTGAGCAGTTTCAATGTGATGCAGACTCGAAACCCATGTAAAAAATAAAGGACGCCTAAGAACAATATACGGGATGGCAACCAGAATAATAGCAAGAACTTATCGATCCGTGTCGGCAGAAGCAGCGGGAGTCCTAGCAGGAGAACCACCACTGTACTTAATGGCAGCTGACGAACGCGCCAAACGAGAACTGAAAGTAAACCAAATCATGAACCTGAATAGAAAACACGTGGATAGGGGCAACTGCAGAAACAGAGAAGCGCTTCATAAGGCCTTGAGAGAACTGAGGACTGGGACCAGGGTACAACAGGCGAGAACACATACGTCTTCTTTCCACGAGTGGACACACTCAAAACATAGAAATAAACAACGACAAGAGAACAACAAGCGTCCTAACGGTGCACAGAGAGACGAGAAATAAACAACGACAAGAGAACAACAAGCGTCCTAACGGTGCCCAGAGAGACGAGAAATAAACAACGACAAGAGAACAACAAGCGTCCTAACGATGCACAGAGAGACGAACGAACACAAGCATAGAATAGGGAAAAGGGATAACCCAGACTGCAACAGCTGCCCAGGCTGCAAGGACAACCCGGAACACCGAATAATGAACTGCTCAAACTACCTCGAAGAAAGGAACCATATGAGAAAGCTACTCCAAGACTAGCCACTTAAATTGCATGAACTAGGACAGCTAGCCATTTAACACGAGGGCATCTGGAATGCGATAGGACAATTCATAGAAGATGACGAGAATAGAAGATGCTCAACTCATCTTACCAAAATAAAGCGAGCAACAAGTAAATAGGAATAGAGATATAAGTACTAGTATTAAGTTTAGGTTATTTATAATGTACATAAACATATCTTAGAACTATTATTAATCACCTTAAATTATAACACCATGCCAATCAGGCGAACAACTTGGACAAGAAATAAGCCAAAAGAGGGTAGATTCAAGGTACCTCTATTGTAATAAAATGTAAAATGTAATTTATTACGTGAATAAAGCAACCGGCTGTCTGTGAGTAATCACGGCCGATTACGTTGTACAATGTGCAAACTAGAGATTGAAAATTAATGTATTGCAGCTCGAGCACTGTTTTGGTAATAAATTAGTTCTTGACTAATCTGGCCACATATGCAGAGACTACCGTGTGAATTTTTGAATGTCCCCCTTACAAAACCCTTGCAAAAAGCTTGCCGTCTGTTTAATACCACATACGTTGCTATTTCTTAGAAATTTTAAGGTGACGGTACAAAATTTATCCGAGGACGTGGCAGTGGTGTGCGCTTACATTGTTAAGAAGAAATGTAAAAATGCAATGAAAAGAAACGCTCAAAGTGGACGAAAACGTGTTTTCTAAAACGTAATGAATTGCCACATATAAATTTGCTTATAGAATTAAAATTGGAACCTGGTGTTCGGTTCAGCTATACCAGGATGGTTGAGGAAACCTGTCTGGAACTTCTAAATACTGATGCCAAATATCATTTTGCCACACATGTCGAGATTTCCCCGTGCATTTAAAATGCGGGGAAAAATCAGACACTTCTAGATATTTTTGTGCCAGACTTATTGAAGTGCGCATTCCAAATCAATATTAAGGTTTCAACCACACACGTACGTTTTTGAATGAACTCTTTGAAATGCACACGCAAGTTTTATGGTAAGTCCCTGCATATGTGACCGGCTCTTGAAAATCGAAGTAGTTACAGATGTGATACTTTTCACGGGTTTTCTCAATATTAATTTTAAAATCCTACCGTTAGGTGAAAAGGTTAAAATAAAAAACTTTGATCAAGTTTCAACCTGCAAAATAAAGTTGGAATTCGCAATTTTACAAGACATTTTCTATGGAAATTTACAAAAGAAGAACAAATGGATTCCTGGATGTGATGCATGGTTTTTTCCATTATTAAATTAAGTATCCTGTTTTTTAACACTTACGTATACATTTTGCTTTGTGTTAGAATAATTTTTGTTTTGTTCATATTATGTTCTTTTGGATTATTAAAATTAAATAATCATTGCTATATTTGGATGAAAACATTGCCGGAATGTACGTGAGTCATCAATTATTAGTTTTTGCTTAGTAATTGTTAAAATTTAAGAGCCTCCCAAATACAATTATCACGAGCCGCCACTGAGAACACGCCTTCTCACTGGTTAACGTAAGAAAAATTATGCATTATCAAATTTCCGTGGAGTTCTTAATGTTGTAGCTCCCTTAAACGCATTTTAGGATTCGGGCCCATAGTCGTCGGAACTTTTTTTCTTAATCTGTTCATCTGTTGAGTAACTACTATCACGCCTAGAAGTTTGTAATACTACTTCTTAAACCCTGTATAGGTATAGGTAAAAACACATTAAACAACTAGAAAAATGTTTTTTGTTCGTTTCAGAATTCTTCTTCCTTGAATTCGTTTACGCTTTAAGCCTGATAAATCTCGTTGGTGCAAGATTACTCTTGGTTCCATAACTTTTCCTATATTAAGAATATAAAATATTAAATTAATGTCAAATACGATTGAAAGTCCGTTTTCTCTAACATTCACTATAAAAACTGCTATAAAAGTAAATCGCGAATGGGTCTGTCATTCACTCAAAAGTACCAATAATCTCGAGAATACCCGACGCCAAATTATAGGATAATTTAATCATAAAACGACTGTAAATCACGTTTTTTATTCAATACTACTTTCAGTTACTTTCACGTTCTTTGAATTGTCAAGTGGAAGATAATTTTTAAAGCACTAATTGATCTTTATTTTTATGCGACCATTAGTGACATAATTCACCAATTCATATTATTTGTGTTATTGCAGTTTTGGAATGATCTCTTTCAAAAGGTATAAAAAATAAATATCAAAGCTTCATTAAGAAAAATGAAACTATAAAGGCTGGCATATGGGTGTTGTTAAAATCAGTGCACCCATTATAAAGCCAAGAGATTGCGACATTAGATAAATTACCTTTCGATCTTACGGGGCTTGGTTTGAAAGCTTGAGTCACTGAACGCCATCACTCAAAGAGCAGTCGATATTTATAAACAAGTAAATGCTTTTCTGTATACAACAAGCCGGTGACGCGGTGGCTGTCTCTGAAATTATTGTTAAATAAGGGCTCACGTTTCCAATCCAGCTAGTTCAATATGTTATTGTCGGTGTGTGTATTCAATGTTTTTACACGTTGTTTAGTCTGCGGAAAACCTGTAGCTGACTAACCACCATTGTTCGCCCGTCTTTATTAAACATGGCGTAACCATTGGGCAACTTCTTCCTACAAGTGATAATTACTATTGCACATGCGATTGTTGACATGCTTTTTGGTGCAAAGGAGAGGGTGTGTTGTGTACATTTAAATATTTTCAGACAGTTCAATTCCCGAATGGCAATGTTCCATGTACAATCTGTGTTACGAGTTACGTATGGAATTTTACACACACATTAGAAAATTATATTCAAAATTGAACAAAATCACATTATAGACACATCTTTTGGATGGTTAAACTGGAAAAATCTTTAGGAATTTGGCTAGTCTGGATTGCCAATCTAGAGCTGCTTGCCATTGGGCATCAGTTATGCACCCAATTTTATAGCCATGCTGGGATGACAGATGACAGCCAAAGGAATCGAACCCACTATATTTGGTTTTGTAGCTCGGCGCTTAAGCCCACTGGCAGGTTACGCTAATTATTCTAAAAATTCCATCCAATTGTTGAGCTACCTCGCCCCCTAATTAATGGGCTATTTTATTGTGAACAATGAACAGCAGACGTGAGCACATGAGAACCTTCGATATTAAATTTTGCTGGAGAAATCTCACAACAAAGGCCCCGACGTGCTTCCCGTAGGTGCCTCTCGATTGCTTTCATTAGTCGATAATTAATTACATGGCAAGAATAGATTGCAGATGCCTTTCCTGCAGCTAAACGAACGGTATTGGTTCGCTGATATTTTAAGCGTAATAACTATCGCTAAGCTTACAAAGGTGTTGGGAAATGTAGGTCGTTTAATCATGACTAATACAGAAGCAGTCTTATCGTACAATCTAAATATAACGTGCATGACAGAATGACAGGAATTAAAGTACACAACGAGACTGATAATGCAAGTTCTTTTTAAATCTGGCGTCAAATTAACTCATTGTTTAGTAACAGTTTACTAGTCGACAATATGTAAGTACATTAGTACATATATTGCGATTAAGAATTGCTAGGTAAAATTGTAACCATGCCACCTCAGCTGGGTCATGACACGAAGATTCATACTTTCATATAATCCCTAATGTTACTTACATCGCACACATCAACATTTCGAGCAATTATAACTCGGCCCTAAACCCGGAGAAATGTCACAACCTGGAGACTTCGGGCCAAATCCGATGAGGTGGCAACCCTGGCTCTGGTTGTAAAGCTAGACAATGCTACAGTAGAAATAATTAACACTTAAATTGGCAGTCGCCAACTAAGCGATGTGCTAGGTCAACCACCTGTATTTTATGAAGAAGTAAATGAAGCGAAATGTCAATAAAAATTAATTATTTTCATAGGAGTGGCATAACTATAAAATCTTTAAAAATTCTATTATTTGAATGTGCACAAAAAAACGCATAAAGTAGAACAGTGTAAAACTAATTGAAAAGAAGAACTGTGGAATTTGAGACGCATGCTGAGAATGTCATGAACAAATACTTCACCAATACGTTCATCTTATCATTTTGCTAAAATTCATACTCCATCATTTAAAAAGATAACCTAATCCCATTTATTACACAGCCAGTAGAGCGTTCATAATTGCTTGTTGGCTAAATATGCACTTATTGTGTTTTCCAATGTTTACGTAATGGCGGAAACGCCCCAACTGACAAATACACTATTTGTGGGACACGTTTTGGACATTCTTACTTAACGTTAAATTACAACTGCACATTTATGCAGATTTAATCGTCTCCGTCTTCATGCCCGGTGAAATTTTTCAAAACCAATCTTTAGTGTCGATCTAACCTCGTTTTTGTTGAGGCAGTGCAAGTTTCAAATCGGTCCTGGTAAGTTAGTTAGTTATATACCTCATTAGCACTCCTTATTTGTGCTTTATAATTTTATGCCATTACAGATTTCATACAAGGTATCTAAGCTTTCTTCATTATTTGTTGTAATGAAAGTAACTTGTATGAATCTCGGCCTTCATTTTACTTGTTTATTGATGACAAGTGAAAAGATTTTGTGTATTACGTTTATATAGGTAAATATCCAACAAATTTGAATCTTCTCGAGTGTGAAGTCAAGTAAAATTGAGGAGACCGCGCTTTTTGAAACTTCACCGTTCCTGAACAGTTATATTAGGTCTGGTGTTCCAGGCTGCAATTATTACACGGGTTTACATATTTTACTTTATTGGCTGGGGTTGAATTTCAAGTAGTCTTACTGCCTAAACATGTTGCTGTGATTTCAAATATGACTTAGATTTCTTTATATCACATCCAGATACTTCAAAATTCAAGAAATAAAAATCTGGTGTGATACACGCACACAACTTCCTTTTACAGTGATCTTATAATTAGCCAAAAATTTGATTTTAATTTTTTAAGCATTTGTCAAAAATTTTCAAAAATTACAAATTTTACAAAAACGGTACAAAATAGAGTGTTAGTTCAAGAGACAAATTTTCTCTAGAATTTTAAGCTGAATTCAAAAATGTAATAATATACCGGGTGTTCTATTTAAAATAGAAGTTAATAAAAAAAATTGAAAAAAACAAAAGAAACCCATTTTAGAAGTATTTAACTGGAAAATCACCTATCTCACATCAATACACATAAAAAATGTAATAATATGTAAAGTTTAAAAAAAATCATAAAAGCCGTTTTTGAAAAAATCGAAAAAAACTGAAAAATCACAAGAGTAAACACCTACTTCCGGTTTTGCGATTTTCTTCAAAAGCCTACTGTCGCATCTACATAGTACACAAAACTTATATATGAAGTTTCAACTCCATACCTCTTTCCGTTTTTGAGATATTCTGTTCACAGACAGACAGACAGACACACAGACAGACCAATGAAAAAAAATATGTTTTTTGGGATCAGGGGACTCTAAAACGTGAAGATCTGTTGAAAACTCAATTTCGAATTTTTGGGGTGAACCCAATACTTCCTTTATTGTAAAAGGAAGTAAAAAAGTTTTTTTTTATGAAGGCATGTAGGTATGTATATGTGTTGTCGGTAACCTCATTTTATTTGCGGTGTAGAGGCTGGTGATTTATACATTAGGTATATAATTGTATTGTACTTGATAATTATAAATTGTTAGGATTGCATTTTCATATATAAAAATCTGGTGTGATACACTTACACAACTTCCTTTTACAGTGATCTTATAATTAGTCAAAAATTTCATTTTTAATTTTTAAGCATTTGTCAAAATTTTTCAAAAATTACGAATTCTACAAAAACGGTACAAAATAGAGCGTTAGTTGAAGAGACAAATTTTCTCTAAAATCTTAAGCAGAATTCAAAAATGTAATAATATACCGGGTGTTCTATTTAAAATAGGAGTTAATAAAAAAAATAGAAAAAAAAACAAAAGAAACCCACTTTAGAAGTATTCAACTGGAAAATCACCTATCTCACGTCAATGCACATTAAAAATGTAATAAAAATGTGAAGTTTGAAAAAAATCGTTAGAGCCGTTTTTGAAAAAATCGAAAAAAACTGAAAAATCACAAGAGTAAACACCTACTTCCGGTTATGCGATTTTCTTCAAAAGCTTGCTGTCTTATCTACATAGTACACAAAACTTATAATGAAGTTTCAACGCCATACCTCTTTTCGTTTTTGAGATATTCTGTTCACAGACAGACAGACACACAGACAGACAGACAGACACACAGACAGACACACAGACACACAGACCAATAAAAAAAAATATGTTTTTTGGGATCAGGGGACTCTAAAACGTGAAGATCTGTTGAAAACTCAATTTCGAATTTTTGGGGTGAATCCAATACTTCCTTTATCGTAAAAGGAAGTAAAAAATACGTAAATACTAACAAATATTAATCAAATTTCTGAAACTTGCATTAATTGGACCTTCGTCTCTTTGAACAAATCGTTTTTCCTTTATGTACAGCGCCAGATATCTCTTTTTAAACACCAGCTGTAGTCGGTCATCATACTTGTATTCCACCTTTCCTAATACATCTACCCATTTTCCTTTGTTGTTATAAAATCTCTTCCTTTGTTCTAATTTGGGGACCAATGCAGATACCCTCCATAAGTTTTGCGTGAGGAACAGCCAATATGTAACAAGATATGCCAGGACTCTTTATACACTTTTTGGTTATTGTATTAAAACAAAACTAACAGAAAATGAAAACTCGCGATGGATTTTACAGGAGTACTAAAACCCCGTAACGGAGGTGCAACTTATGTATAGTGTTCGTCGTTGAATGGACTGTGCAAACACGTCACTACTTGCTCAGACGAGTTCAGACATGCACAATCTGTTGTATTTGACTATTTGAGGCAAATATTCGATATAGAGTTATGAAAATTCTAAACCATAACGGAAACTATAGTTAGATGCACATTTGCGTATGATACTGAGGTAATATTTTGTTACTAATGCATTGTGAAAAATCGTTATCTGCTAGAAACAAACGGACTTCGGTTTAGTAATCATAATCAGTAAACATGCATAAATAATTGGTATACTTGAATTTTTGAGCCCGTGCGTGCACGTCATCAATCCGCATTTTAGTAAGGTTTTCAGTACCAACATTTGAAAAATATAAAACTACTCTTTTTTTCAATAAAATAATGATTAATATTGCAGACTGACCGTTCACCTCAACGATTCTGTGCAGCACCTTATGGAAGATAATAATAAACCCAAAAGACTTAAACGTTTTAAGCCATCTGATTTACCTACAAGATTTTAACTGTAACTGTAAATTACTTTTGACAAATAGTATATTCTTTTCATAACCCATACATTACATATTAAAATAATGTAAAGGGAGATTTCGCTGGAATTCTGCCCCACGTGTTACCTCTTAATCATCAGTGCTTACACCAAATCCTATAAAATACTTATTGCCAAATAATCTATGGCAGATTGTTTAATTAATGGAGAAATAAAAAAACAGCAATGTTTTGCTTCTTAATATCTAAAAGCTTCTTTTAAATTAAATTCATTAATTACATGTAAATCCATGTTTAGCCTGAAGAAGTGTCTAGATATTAAAGATTGAAACGTTGCAAATATCTGTCCTATTCCAGTAATTGTTTAATACCATACTAATGTTGTTTGTTGTATTTTTAACTCATTGTTTTTCTTAACTACTTGCGTTTATTGTTTCCACTCTCTAAACTTGTGTCTGTATTAAGTTACATTTATGATCTGCTTTATTGGATTTGTGTTGTCTATAAAATTTAATGTTTTAGTTATTTTAAAATGATACTGAAATGATTTATTTGATTTAGTTGTTAAAATACTGCGCAATTCCAATTATTATTCTTTGTAAAAATATGTAAATTATTTTATTCGCAATCACATTGTAATGTGTCAATTTCATGACATGAAAACAGCTGGGAACTAGATGATTACTTGAAACTAGCCAGGAAATTATTACATACCCCGAAAAATATTACATACCTGAAGAGTGGGGTGTTTCCATGGTAACAAAACATTGAGTGGGTTGTTTGCATGGTAACAAAAATATTAGCTACATCAAGATATCTATTATTCAGAATTCAATTCTAGTTATTTTTAAAATTAGATGATTGCGAATAAAATAGTATACATACCACGGTGGAAAGTTTCATCCCTGTCTCGAGATAAAGTTAACCTCGACGCTACGCGTCTCGGTAAACTACCTAATCTCTCGACAGTAATGAAACACTTCCCACCTCGGTATGTAATATACTATTACTATTATAGTCAATTTATTCGTTATTTCATGTGGTACTCAATACAATGTTTTTACTAAAACAAATCGAGCAAAATTGTATTTTTAATTGATTTTAAGTTGGGTCCGAAAAATTACATAAATACCTGCAGAGTACCTGTTATAAGTAGCCTCAACAGATAAATAACATATATAGCGAGCAAGCAAAGTACCAGTTATAGGAAAATGCGCCTTATTCGTATACCTGAAGTGCGCCAATTCATTTCACACAAGCTACATCATTCAAGTTTTCAAAGTGCTGATTTTCTGAGGTAGTTTGGTCACTTAATTTTACATTAATTGTAATTATGTAAATTAATATGATGTTGTCTTTAGTTTTGTTGTGGTTTTTTCTTTCATCTTTAAAATATTAATTTAATATATTCATTAAATTCTAACTGTTAAAGTTGTATTTTATCTACCTTTTACTTCACGTTAAAATGCAATTTTATCGTCTAGACGATAAAAAATTACATATTCACCTTGTTGGTAGCACTGCCAAGCTATGTGAAATCCGAAATTTGCAGGTTATATTTTGCATCAGTCTGTGTCAAACAACGTACTTTTAGTGACTGTATAAGGATCATATAAACATACTAGGAGATGATGTCATCAATATGTTATGACGTGCACGCACGGGCTCAAAAATTCAGGTATACATACTTTAACCCCAGATACACTGTAAACTAGTGTTACTATTAGATTTACTTATACCTAGCATCTGGTTCCACAGACAGTCACCATTATTCTTTGCCTTAGCTCACGTTTGACTCACCATTACGCCATTACAAATAGAATGTATTATCATTATAATAATGTTGGTATAATAAAAAATCTGGTGTGATACACGCACACAACTTCCTTTTACAGTGATCTTATAATTAGCAAAAAATTTGATTTTAAATTTAGGAGTTAATAAATTAATAGAAAAAAAAACAAAAGAATCCCATTTTGGAAGTATTCAACTGGAAAATCACCTATCTCACATCAATACACATTAAAAATATAAAGTTTAAAAAAATCGTAAGAGCCGTTTTTGAAAAAATAAAAAAACTGAAAAATCACAAGAGTAAACACCTACTTCCGGTTATGCGATTTTCTTCAAAAGCTTGCTGTCGCATCTACATAGTACAAAAAACTTATATATGAAGTTTCAAAGCCATACCTCTTTTCGTTTTTGAGATATTCTGTTCACAGACAGACACACAGACAGACCAATGAAAAAATATGTTTTTTGGGTTCAGGTGACTCTAAAACGTGAAGATCTGTTAAAAACTCAATTTCGAATTTTTGGGGTGAATCCAATACTTCCTTTATTGTAAAAGGAAGTAAAAACCGTAGTATTTGTGTTCTATAATTCGGCAGTTTTTATATATTATTAGAAGAAAAAAACCAATGACCTAACAGTAGACGTAACTGGCAACTAGAAATACTTCATAGAAATGAAGGAAATATTCAGTTGATGCAGAGGAAAACGTACCTAATCGCCGTTTCTCTTCAGAAGCTTAATAGCCATTACTCGTTGCATACTTGTTATTACTTTCCTCAGGGTCGGCATCGATATTGCGATTTGTTACCAACAGTGAGCAAATAATCGCACATCCATGAGTGTTCTTTTATCGATAACTTCCCCAATTTAGCATCTAACGTCTATAAATCACAGTTGTGTGGCAATAAGGTAAACCGTTGTTACTTGTTACAGGTCGAACTAATTCATCGCCGAAGCTATTACACAACATGGACTGGAGAAAGTTATTCAAAGTACAACGCAAACGTCAAGTTCCAAAACTTGTTTACTTTCAAACGAACTTGAACTTAAGCGATGCAACGTTAATTAAATAACGCAAGGTGCCCAAACAAACAATGATCCGTTTGGTCGTGCGATTTCCGCATTTGCAGAACACGAAGCATTTTGCCGCCCAACATTAACTCCGTTTACGACAAGTTTCACAATTTCTCAGCCATTAACAACCACGGCCGGGTTTCGATTATTTATTCACACTCGTTCTGATGTGATGCGGAAAGAAAGGATATTCCGTAGCCTATTATTTTAGAGGGGCCCGCTGTCGTGAAATCTGGAACCAGAAACGCTAATCCGTATTAATAATTCAATTCACGCCGGCCACTTTTGTTTAACCTGCCAGAATGAAATAAATCCTTTGAGCATGTTGAAGAGCGTGGCTTCTAATCTGCACGCGATTTATAGTCGGATCAGCAACCGGAACGAGTCGTAGTGAAAGCGAAACAATCAGGCGGTCTAAGTAATGATTTGTGAAAACCCCGTTTATTCTCCTAATGCACGGCTATCCGTTTGCGATGGCTCTTGTTGCGACAATAGAGGAATCGCGCCGAGTGACCTCTTCAAAGCTCGAGGTGCTTTGTGGGTGATGATGGATTTCTTCACAATCGTTTCAAATGTAGAATCTGGTACATGCAATGATGAGAACATCTGCTCAAAGGATTGTATTGCAAACGCCAGATGCTAGAACAATCCGAAGGTATTATAGGCTTTTCCTGTTTAGTGTTCACTGATGTATTAATCGCTTCGGTATTGTATAAGACACTTTTTAAACTAAAATGAAAGTTTTAGCACTTTTTATAAATAAGTGATAATGGAATTCAAAAAGTTACAACTAAGAAAATATCGATATTTTCGGCATCGGAAAAAAATACCGAGATCGTTGATATTATCCACATATCCCATATTTTGCTAATAGTTTTGGTAGTTATATTCGACGTGGTTCATATAGTTAACGTGCAGTTGATATTATCGATATATTTGATGTAGTCAACATATTCGAAGTATTGTATGTGGTTCATATACTCTACATATCTTTATTATCGATGTAGTCGATATCTTGGATGTGTATTCGATGTGTTCAATACATTGAATGTAATTCACATAGTTGAAGTTGACATGAGGCAGAAAAACATCAAAAGGCCAGCCAGTATTTGTTAATTCAAACCAATAGCTTGCCCGAGCGCAACAACCCTCATATAATATGTTTTTCGGACACTGTCTAGGGTGTAAATCACACAACGTTTCGGGAGTTTTGATCTACTCCCGTCTTCAGATGTTCCTGGTTAGTCCTGAGAAGGACTGATATTGTACGTTTTTCGACTAACCAGGAACACCTGAAGACGGGAGTAGATCAAAACTCCCGAAACGTTGTGTGATTTACGCCCTATACAGTGGAAAAAGTCCGAAAAACATATCATAATAGGCCACTGCCAAAAAATGACATTCAGAGAATAACACTCATATAGCTGTAAACCGCCGTCACCGGCCGAATGATTTACCAGCTCGCCAAAAAATAAAAGAAGCAGCCTGCCTCAAAACTATCGATACAAAAACCAAATACAAATCTCGGCATAAAAGTAAAATAAAAACGATGTTTTATTTTCAGCCCAGTACAAATTACAGCAGTTAAGATTGAAAATGCGTGGATTTCTGAGGCCAGTTCGGAACAAATAAAAGCAGATGACCGTTAAACCTGCTAATATCACCGACAAAGAAAACAAAGCATCGGAAGGATTAAAAACGGCTAACGATGTCCAACGTCGCGCCGCAGGCAGAGGCAAGGCGCTATACGCCTATACGGGCCCATACGACATACGCGCGCGGCATATAGGGGATTACACATATGAAGACATCGCGACGCCGGGTTACGCAAACACCACCGAGTTTGGTGTCTACGTACGCCGAAAATCACGGGCAACACAACACCACGTAAAACGCGATATGAAACCGTCCATAAAATGTTTATAAAGAAAAACAAGAATCCACAGATAAACAGGCAAGAGCTCCCACCACGTCGACCAATAGGGTCCATACCACTTCGCACACTCGTCTTTTAGTACCGTATCGCTTAACCGGAAGTCCACTTCGCCCAATTTTTGATATGCACCACATCGCCCAACACGACCACTTCGCCCACATTTTCAAGAAGGACACAATGCCCAATAGGACCACTTTGCCCACATTTTCGTGAAGATCACAACGCCCACATCGACCACTTCGCCCAAGGTTTATATAGGCCCACAACAGGACCACAACGCCCAAAATCCGTTCGTTAGAACTCGGTCAATGCGCACATACGTGGCTGAACATTTCGCCTGCCGACCACTTCGCCCACCCGTCTTTTTATACCATATTGCCCAAATTTTCACGAGAGACACAACTCCCAACAGGACCACTTCGCTCTAACCTGACCTAACCTAACCTAATCTAACCTAACCTAGCTTAATTCGCACGAATCTACTTTGGGCGTTGTGGCCACAGAACTTTGCCCCTATTATTCAACACTGTGCGTGTTCATTAACCGAGTTCTAACGAACGGATTTTGGGCGTTGTGGTCCTGTTGTGGGCGTTGTGGGCCTATATAAATTTTGGGCGAAGTGGTCGATGTGGGCGTTTTGTACCTCGCTAAGATGTGGGCGAAGTGGTCCTGTTGGGCGTTGTGTCCCTCGTGAAAATGTGGGCGAAGTGGTCGTGTTGGGCGATGTGGTACATATCAAAAATTTGGCGAAGTGGACTTCCGGTTGGGCGATATGATACTAAAAGACGAGTGGGCGAAGTGGTCTGTGGGCGAAGTGTCCGGGTCTCGACCAATAACACCGCTGAGAATTCAAAACAAAGCAACAAGCAAGCACAGGGAATTTCGGATGGAAATGATCGAAGACTCAACGGTCGAACCAGCTAGTTTGCCTTTAATCTAACAGCAACCCCAGCTCCTCGATCCGCACCTCCTCTGTGTGATCAGGAGTTAGGACGCTAAACAAGTCAAGCTTTCGAGCTCGCACTCCCAAATCGTGCTGCCCACAAGCTCCAGCCTCAGCGCCCCCAACAAACCAAGCATGCACTCCCTACGTGCGGCTTGCCTGCACCAGCATCCGACGTCCACAGCGCTTCCAGAAGCATACCAGATCCTCCACGTCTGCGAGAAGGTTAGCTCCACGAAAAGATTTTCACCTTAGCCCCAGCCTCAGGTTCCAGAAACTCTGGCACGTCGCGTTGTCCATCGAGGGTCTATCTGGCTTCGCCCATAGATGCCTCAAGCTTCCGGCTCGCTCCGGCTGCCTGCCGCCGAAGTGCATCTCCACCAGCTGTCACCTGCACGGTGCCAAGATGTCTCAAACTTCCGGCCAGCTCCAGCTGCTTGCCGCCGAAATGCGTCTCCATCAGCTGTCATCTGCACGGCGCGCGGCGCCGAGACGCCCCAAGCTCCCGCGCTTAGCTCTCGCTGCCTGCGACCGGAGTGCGTCTCCACCAGCTGTCTTCTGCTCGGCTCCAAATCAAACCCCAGGTCTACCCAATACATTTCAGCGAGCATCCGGCCATCGACGAGCTCCGTGAAGAAGCTCGCCCTCGCCACCAACGCCTCATACACTGGCCACCCAGGGCCTTACGTCTCGCCCACAGAGACGCGCTAGCCATTCACAATCAAAGTAATCTTAGACTTTATTCCAATTTGTTTTTCTTGTAAATAATGTGTACATAGTAATTTTAAACGTAGAATAAACATAAATTAACCAATCGTTCTATTTAAAATAGGAGCTCCACCTAGACTATTCTTCGTTAACACTCTCTACTGCTGAACTATTGAGTGAATGGTTTTAAAACGCCATTCTTGATATTAGTCACGCCCTCGCACACACAAGGTCGAGGACGAGTCAAGTCAAAGTGTAGTTGATCTTGTCAATATATTTGGACTTTCCCATCCTTGTGGTTGTCTGAATGCACAAGTGAGCCATTCTGACCCATGATTGCTGACATGGTTTAATATTGTTTCGGATAGCTCAGAAAATCATTTGTTGAAGATGCTGAATGTTTTCATTTTCTTTTTGATAGATTAATATTTTTAGTTGTGCCCACAAGTAGAACTCAAGAAGGTTTACGTCTGTGGAACGAGCAGGCCACGCCACAGGGCCATCTCGACCGATCCACCGATGATTGTAGGTATTGTTTACGTAGTTTCTGACGTCTTGGCGGAAATCTGGTGGTGTGCCGTGATCCCTAAAACCACATGTCCCGGACAACATTTAAGGCACATCCTCCAACAAATCTTCTATTTTTTATTTGTAAACATTCAAATACCCTTCCACATTTAAAAAATTGATTAAAACAGAAGGGCCAATCAAACTCCCAGAAATTAATCCTGCCCACAAGTTTAAGAAAAATCTAGTTTGGGAATGGGTTCTGTGAATAGCGTGGTGATTTGTTTTCCAAGGGCAATATCCTCATCTACATAGACTTTTAAGGCCGTTACAGCATCACCTACGTAATGGGGTGCATTCTTGCAGCAACCATTGCGACGTAATTGGCTTCCTCATAGATAGTTACCATATCCACCAAAAATGCCCTAATTACATAAAAGCAAATTTTTTAACAACTCGGTTAATAGACAAGATAGGTAATTCATTATTAAAGCAGAAAATGTACAATTTGAGACAATATATGACCTCACCAGAGGAATAAAACCCGTATATAATCAATGTAAACGCTATAGTTATAATTACTTCTGTTGGGTCCACGCCAATTGAGCACCAAGGTCTCGATGTAATAAATGTAGACCGGCGAACTGAGCACCAGGCAGATCAGGTACCTTTTCAAAGCGACCCTTTGAGACAGGCGAATTCAGCACTTTGACCTGTGTCCACTGTATAATGTTAATTTTTTTATTTCAATTTATATAATTATTATTAGCACACAATTCAAATTTTAACGATATCATTAAAAACCAATTTGTAACTCGTTTGATATTGGGAAACCTCATCATCAAAATTATATTTTTCTCGGAAACACATCTATTATTTGCGATAAATGAAATAATATAAATTATGATTTTTCTGAATATACACTACGATGTAACAACATAATTATTGCTAATAAATTTTTTAAATAGAAGAATGCCTACTATAACTTTGATTTTTATTTGGTCGAGTTAAGGTAACTGTTTGCATTAATTCAGCACCTGATAACTTGTTAGTTTGTTAATGAACAAACTAGTAATACAGTGCGCAATTGGCTAATCTAAAGTGCTCAATTGGTCGGTCTCCGTTTGGTCCTTGGTGCTCAATTGGTGTGTCCGGCAACGGTATACATTTTTACCTGGGGTAATAAAGTGCTCAATTGGTGCCCGCCCCTTCTGTTGTCGGTGCATTGAATGTACACATTGTGATAATCGACATAGTAGTCAATACATTATTTTATCTGCGACCACTACTAAAAGTAGGCCTTTTAGCGCTAGCTTGTTTCACTAAAAGTGACGTTTTATAGTTTACCGTGTTTAAAGAGATCAGCTGTTTACTTTTAGCACACGGGCTAAAAGTGAAGTGAGGTTATAAAACTACAATTTCGAACTGCAAGTGAAGTTGTAAAGCTATTCTAGTTGCTTCTTGCGTTACAGGTAAAGCGTTTTTGAAATAATTAAAGCGTTAGGTAATGAATACAGTCATATGTGGAGTATCAATAATTACATTTCGTAACTCACCTTGACAGCACGGGCGTGGCCAAACAATCGCCCGCGCGCCGTAGCCTACTGTTCATTATGACATAAATTAAAAATGTCGCAGATGCGAAACTTTCTTAAATCGATATTTATGGATTAATAACGGTAAAATTAAGGTCGTAGATAAAATATTGTATGCAACGCGACTTTTAGCACTTGTTCCATAAATAGCTATAATGTATGGATTTAGTATAACGATATAGTCGTTATTTATTTACTGATGTGGTCAGTGGATTGGGTCTACGAAGTATAATAATCGATATAGCAGTCAATCTATTATTTGACGTATTCGGTAGTTAATGTATGGTAATATAATCGACAGATTACTTGTTATCGATGTAGTCGTTGTCATCAATATACTCGATGCATTAGATGTACTTCGTATAATCGAATTACAGTTGATATTATCATATATAATGCAACTAGTGGGTTCTTGATTATCAAATAATCATTTCTGTTTACACGAGATATATTGTTTGGCAATCAAGTGGAAACGGAAATGATTTGACAAGAGTTGCATTCGGCTAGATTATATCACGAGTCACGATTATTAGTTGCTATGTACATTATCAAAAGTTAGTACATGCGTAACTATGCATTTTGCCGTTTTTCATAGGTTGATATCAGAGGGAGTGGTATAATCATATATAATGCAACTAGTGGGTTCTTGATTATCAAATAATAATTTCTGTTTACATGAGATACATCAAGTGGAAATAGAAATGATTTGATAATCAAGAAGACACGAGTTGCATTCGGCTAGATTATATCACGAGTCACGATTATTAGTTGCTATGTACATTATCAAAAGTTAGTACATGCGTAACTATGCATTTTGCCGTTTTTCATAGGTTGATATCAGAGGGAGTGGTATAATCATATATAATGCAACTAGTGGGTTCTTGATTATCAAATAATAATTTCTGTTTACATGAGATACATCAAGTGGAAATAGAAATGATTTGATAATCAAGAAGACACGAGTTGCATTCGGCTAGATTATATCACGAGTCACGATTATTAGTTGCTATGTACATTATCAAAAGTTAGTACATGCGTAACTATGCATTTTGCCGTTTTTCATAGGTTGATATTAGAGGGAGTGGTATAATCATATATAATGCAACTAGTGGGTTCTTGATTATCAAATAATAATTTCTGTTTACATGAGATATATCGAGTGGAAATAGAAATGATTTGATAATCAAGAAGACACGAGTTGCATTCGGCTAGATTATATCACGAGTCAATAAACAACGTTTGAATAGTGTATTTTAAATATTAAAAGTACATTTAATGTGGTTGTTATGACAATTGTACTGACAGCAGGTAACGTGATGTTTGTGAAGGCGTGTGATTATTACCTACTAATCAGGAAGGTATGTGATTATCAGTTGCTACATACATTATCAAAAGTTAGTACATGCGTAACTATGCATTTTGCCGATTTTCATTGGTTGATGTTAGAGGGAGTGGTATAATGCATATATGTTTTATCGGACTTTTTCCACTGTCTCAAGTGTTTATCTATATATACTGCTCCACAAATGAAGTGGACCACCCATAAATATTGTATTTATTACATTACGTCATATATATATATATATATATATCCATATATAACAGCTTTTGTTTTATAGTATACTCATATTAAGCATACTTAATTGCACTCTCCTCAAATATCAACTGAAGAATTAACAAAATCATATTAATAAAATTACAAAATAATAAATAAAAAAACTATATTTCACAAAAATAAGAGGATTCACAAAAAAGGTTAATTAATAGTTCTTTGAGTCTCTTTGGAACGTTTAAAAATGTTTGGCAACGATTTGGAATACTTTGTATGCAATATGCTATCAACATTTCGGCAAAATTCAAAATTTTAAAATGAATATATTTTATTAATGGGCTTAGTTTTCTTTAAACCAAATTATGAAAAGAAATGCTTTTTATAGTGACACAATCATGAAAGGTTACCAAAAATGCCATGACTACCCCTTTGGAAAATATTTTTAAAAATTGTGCCAATATATGAAAATGGCCCAGTTCATTTGTGGAGCAGTATATTTGATGTAGTGGACATATTCGATAGTCGATGTATTTTCTGTATAAACGATATAGTCGTAATTATCGATGTTGTCGGTGTATTGGATATACATACCGGGTGGCCATAAATATCTGAGATCCCGGTAGCCATGGAATTAGCTACTTATAAATGTTGGTTAGCATTATATTTCAATTACAATAAGTATTGGTACCTATGTAATGTAATAAAATGCAATAAGAGGAGGGGAATGTGCCCCGGATTCTGCAGTTTAGCCTACGCCTCGATTATAAAAATCTCCTGTTCTAACTCCATTACTTATTGCAATCTGTAATAATTTTTGACAGATAGGAATTTTAGTTGTGATGACATTAATGACATTTAGTTTAGTTGGATTCATCACTTTAATAAGGCGGTGTTGATTCCAAAGGTAATGTGATATCAGATATTTATGGCCACCCGGTACCTAATATAATAATGAATACAGTAGTCGATACATTACTTGACGTATTTGGTACTTAATGCACTTAGTATAATCGATAACTATAATCGATGCAGTTGATATATTAGATAAAGTACGTTTTTTTCTATAATAACTGTCAAAGTGTTACAATGTTGATAGACATGTGATTAAAACGCTAGGAAATTTTTATACCTCGTGTTGGTAGAACTTTTTCAAAATTATGGTTATGTGTCAATTTTGAATGTCAGAGTTTTTTAATTTGAACTCTTGGCAAATTTATTTTTTAACATGGAATCATCATCATCATCAATAAAATCGCATAAAAAAAGAAAACCAAGAAATATTTTAAATGCAAAAATGAAGCAAGCGATATTAAATTATGACATATCTGTCAAAATGACAATAATTTTTTTAGTGGAAGAAAAGAACTAAAAATCTATGTACCAACATTATTAAAACTAGGGACCCTGCAGGAATGCAACTTATCCCCTAGAAATTTGACCTTGAAAATTATTATAGAAAAAAATATACTATATGATCAGTCCACTGGATGTAGTATCGATGTACTGTTGATGTTATTGACATATTTGATGTAGTGGAATATTCGACATAGTCGATGCATTTTTATGTACACAGTATGACGTGTTAACTATATTTTTCCTAAATCTTCAAATATCGCAACGCTACGAGAGTATACTTGAGGGTCCGGCAGCATATGGTTCTTTACAAAATGGTATCAATATGAGCGCCAAGTCTTTACTTACAACAAATATACTCAGACAGGTCGATAAGGTAGCAGTAACGAAATCAGACACATAAAAACATTAGCAGTATAAGATATTTAATTAGCACCAAAGTGTTATCCCGTTTTCTAAGCAATAAATAATCCCATATTTTGAAACTAAACCCATTCTAGGCCTTATTGACTAGAGCCCTTTATAATACAAGCAGACGCATGTCGCAGAAGTTGTATAAAATCCTGCATCACAGTACTTGAGCGTTTACAGGTTATATTATCTATTCTCACTGTTCTAGCTTCTAATCTCGTGTTTGAGTTGCCAGATGTCTTCGTTTTCCTGTGTCTTTTTGCCTTTTATGCTTTGCACCAAATGTATACACATTAACGTATTTTCATTTTCTGAAAAGTAACAATTTTTTTTAATTTGCCGCTTTTGTGATGTGATTCAATATGGCTGACAAGCATGCTCGTATTATAGAGGTGCTTTATTATTGACAGTGACGTTTTCAAATAATTTCAAATTTATTCACATCGTAGTTGCCAGTTAAAATGTCAGATTTACACAGCTAAAAAAAAACCTTGTCCTAGTTTTTTTTTTGTACCAATGTAATCTAGTAATCGATATGATAATAATAGTAATAATTTTTTTTTAAATATCCGACAATAATTTTCATTGCTTGCTTGCTTGCTTGACGCCACTTTGAGACCGAACCCGTGGGCCGAATTGGCTGATTTTGGTGTCAATCGACTCAGGGCGACGCAAGTAAGCCAGTAGTAGGGTTTTAAAATTTTTATAAGTGACTTTTTTTATGTGGATTTTCTAACCTCAAAATTAACTCGACACACAAAATGGATCACTCTTGTACAAATTGCATTAAATGAATTATTTCGCGCCCAATTTGATACGGTCGACATATTTATTGCAGGGTATACATTCATTACTCTTATGGATGACATGTCAAATACTATCCAAGCCGCATCATGCTCTCCACTGTCAATGTTCGTTAACGATGAAAGAAGAATAACTTTTCATCCACACATGCGAAAATGGAGGACGTATACGTTGTTTGTCTATTACAGACAGGACTGCAAGTTCTAGTGGTATTTCGTGTATATAGTTTCGATTTAAGCTTCTTGAATGACTATCCGTTTTCTTCGATTTCTTCAGTTTATTAAATCATGTGCTGCCATAGTCCAAGAAGCTATGAAAACATCAACAGTACATCCATTTCTAGTTTATACTAAATCATGTGGTATATATCAGACGCATTCTTGTTTGTTTATTTCTTCTGTAGACGATTCATGAGGTTTTTTTATAGAAATACTTATGTTAGTTACCTCAAAAGACATGAAAATCTGTGCCAATTGATATACAAGTATTTAACAGTTATTAACTCGTAGAATTATCTAATCTCAAACTTGGGAAAATCGCAAAATGCTTCAGCTTTCATTATAGTTAGCACAGAAATTCTTTTTCTTCTTCTTCTTCCTCTTATTATAAACCAGTAACCTGTTTTTAACCACAACGTGGTTCAATGAACCTAAAAGGGTTTGTTTCAACAAAATGCATATCATTTCGAATAATAAAACAATAATCTTTTGTGGTAATATTCATTGCCACTATTAAATAACAAAAGTAATGAAACGATTAGTATTGAAATATGGTCACGAAGGTAGATTGTTCTGTCAATGAAGTCCAACCGGTTCATGAAAACGTTAAGCTTTTTTCTCTTCCGCCTTTGCTCAAAACTCCTAAAGAAATGTTACCAAATTTAAACAATCACATGTCAGGTGCCAGGTGCAACATAGTCTAATTTTGTTGTTTAGCGAATTTATCAAAACTCCTTTAAACGAACAATTCCAGATATTTATGTGATATTGACATACAACATCTATAATATAATTTGCCTTAATGTGTGTCTGTCTGTCGCACAACATAAAATCTCGCGTTCGGCTTCGCAGATGTTTATATTTGTTTAGGTTTTGTTTTTCTTATCTTAGCGCTCGGATCGGAGCGTGACCTTTCGCGTATCCTATTTCACGTGCGCGTAGCGCGCAATTTGCTTGTAATATATTAATTTAACTACCACTGCAGTTATTGAAAACGAGCTCTTCAGAGCAATGATGTTGAAACTGGTTATCGAAACGAATTCTGCGGTACTTCAACTTGTTCGTCTTCTGTAATAATTAATTGTAGCCTGCAGTACATTGTTTTTCCTTACAAAGTGTTCCACTTAGATTACTAAGGTCAAACACCTATTAAAATTAGATTATTAAAAAATGTTTACTGTGCGGCATAAATCACGAGCATAATGATGCCCGTACAGATCCGCCTGCTTTAATAAAAAAAATGCAATAAAAATGCATACTGTGTATAAATAGAACCAAGTGGATCCAGAGTTAGCAGCTTGATTCCCAGAAATGTGAACTTATGTGTGTGTACTTCATAAAACTACTGTAAAAACATTTTAGAGGCTCCCCTGACTTTCAGGCTCGGATTTACGAGTTATCAATCAAGGTTAGTTGCTTTATAAGTGTAGACCTGGATGTAGGTTAAATGCGGAGCAGCGTAATTCCGTGTGGTTGCTTTTTCGCAAGAGCAATAACACATTTGATTATTTAGAATGGTTTAGAGTAAGCACCGTTTTAATACGCTTTATGGGATTTGCTTTTTTATTTTCTGTTGTGTAAAAGGTGGTCAAAGTTGAACAAATAAATAGAATTCATTAGTATTTTTTGAATATAGAGAACATAAATAAATATACATTTTAATCTTAAATCTCTACTTTCTCAGAGAAGAATAAGTATTACTTTTTTTGTTGTTTTTTTAATCAGTTACACTGTAGCTTTTTTTCTTTGGTCCTACTTTTCTTATTTATTTTGTGTACCCGATTGTACATTTATTATTTTATTGCTCGGTAGTTGTCTTAATAAAGGTCCTAATAAAATTAGCCATTAAAAGTTATAGGCACAGATGCTTTGCACCATAAAACTATTGAATTATCACCTATGTAGGTGTAGTTCAACGGCACTCATGCTTGATTTGAGGCTGTAATTGGCATGAACTATTGGTCCGTCTGCAATAGCTACTCACATACGCCTACACACCGGTTATAAAAACTTATCTGCATCTGTATAATGGAACAGTTACTTATAACTAAACAACTCGTTAGTGGCCAGTTATGACATTTTAGGAGAATCAGATTTACATTCGCAGTAAATCTGGTGGTCGCCAGGACCTGATTGCTGTGTACCTCGAACTGTAGCATAGATAAGATCACTACCACATACAATAAATCTTATTAAATTAAATAAAGAAAGACAATACGTTGAATAATTCTAATGGCCTAGTGAGCCACACTTACGGTGAGATAGCGGATGAAGATTCCTGCCTGAAGTGCAAGACACAGGATAACTGTTCAGGAAGGCTTAAGCTTTCAGAAGCCTCAATTTGTAGTCGCTTATACAGCGTATGCGCCTCCCTCTAGATGTGCTAGTTTCTACGCTCGAAGTAAAAACATTAGATATCTCCTACTAAAACAATGTTGAATATGTACTCCTATTTTCGTAGTTTTTAATTAGACGTTCTTCCAAACAGTTTTAATTAAGTTTTCAACTTTACTTCAGATTTTATGTGTAATTGCATAATTTATGTTGCTTATAACGATGCGATACTGCCCTATAGCCTCTAATAGATTAACTCGATCAGAGATGATCTTTAGGTGCACCGCAGATGATCTACCTGTGAGCTGCCTGTAATACGCATGCTTACCGCATCTAGTTCCCATTAGCCGAATGCTAACTATACCTTTTCAACTTCATATTAAGATTAATCATTTTACAATTGAGAATAAACACATTCAAATTAGAACAAACATTTTGAAATCAATTAAACACATTCAAATTGAGAATAAACAACTTTGAATCGCTTAAACACATTCATATTGCGAATAAACATATTCAATTTGAGAAAAATCAATTTCAAATTGGTACGCAATCAGTGGCGGCTGCTCCTTGGGGACGGAGGAGCGCTAGCCTTCCAGCTGTCAACACCCTATATATCATTAGAAAAAAGTAACTATTCTATAACTAAAATATATTTTATCTTCTATCCTACCATTAAAATATAACAAGCTGTATTTAATGAGATCCGAACATAACATAAATTAGTGATAACACAGTGCTCGTATCAGTGGCGTAACAAGACGGTTTGGCGCCGGTGTGCAAGAATAAATGATAGCCGCTGTAGACAAGAAGTTTCAGTAAAAAGAGGGAGGGGGTAATTTTTGGTCATGCAACACTTTAAATTTAAAAGAAAATTAATAAGCCCTTTTTTAACATGAAAGGTTACTTCCTGCAAAATAAAACACATTTAGATGTTTCAATCTTTTATTAAATATAACATAATAACAATAATAATAATAATAATCCCATTATTCCCTATTGGGACATAGGGTATTTGTATAGTATCCCCAGCTGTCATTTTCCTTTGCAATTTGGCTCATGTTGCTATGGTCTTTCCTTTCTCTTGTTTTACAGTTCTCCTCTACGTTTTTCGCGGGCGACCTCTGTTTCTGAAACATTAAGGGTCCCAATAAAAACTTTTATGCAAATTTTAGTTTCATTTTTTCGCAACACATTCCGTAACCATCCATATTTTCTTCTCCTAATTTCTATATTAATGTCCATCTGATTTGTTCGGTCCCAAAGATCTCTGTTCGAAATAATGACTGGCCACCAAACACCTATTTACAAACACCTGAAATTTCTGCTTTACCAGTTCTGTAACCGTCCACGATTCCGACCCATAAAGTAGAGCACTTTTTACCATTACATCAAACACTCGCAAAATATAACATGAAACATAAAAATACATATGAAAATACAAAAACAAAAACTACGTAAAAAAATACAAATTTAAATAAGTCACAAGAAAAATAAAATATATAGATATACTAGGACCGTCTTTTTTCAACCTCTGATGGGACATAAAAAAAAACAAGTGTATATAAAACAAAGATTTTATTACTAAAAGTTATGTACACTTATGGTTACTTTTCGACATAATCACCTTGGAGATTGAGGCATTTGTCGTACCTGTGGACAAGCTTTCCAATACCCTCTGCATAAAATGTTGCCGCCAATGAATATAATGAGTCTTGACGTTGTCTTGAAGCTCCTCGTTATTTTGGAAGCGCTGCCCTCCTAGCCACTAGTAAGCCGTCATCGAGATCAGTTTCATACGTAGTTTGAAGTAATTTGCCACTCTCTATGACCTCTACATCTGAGGCAATTGTCAGAAATTTGCGGTTTAAAACTTTGAATTTATAGTATGTTACTATGCACTATGAAATCTAAGAATCACCAACACCCACTAGAGCTGGAACTTCTAATCTACTCAAAAGGAGAAAACTGCGCACTCAAACGAGCCCAGTGGCGTTCACGTATCATAAGTCTGTTGCCGCTTTGAACCACTATTCTAGGAAAACTTTTATTTTCACTAAAAACTCCGCTACCGCGGCGCCTATGTAGATTCGGCGCCGAGGTTCTTTGCACCCCCTGCACATATGATAGTTACGCCACTGGCTCGTATTAATGCACGGAGTGGCTGGTAGCTGATTAGGGCGATTGAAAATATGGCAATTAGGGGCGAAAACGCTGTAGCTTCAGAATGTAGGTTAGCAGTTTCAATGTGCTCCGAAGACGAACTGCGCTATAGCTCAGCAGGTAGTAAACTGGCGGACTTATTTACAAACAAATTCTATCTCTAAGCACTGGTTTGGCAATAAATTGATTCTTATTGGTATAACTGCTTACACAACAATGAGAGGCAGGGCTGCCGTTCAGAAAATTGCCGAATTCGCGTTAATTCATGCCGACACCTACGTGTAAAATTTGTAAGCAAGCATCAGTAACCGGACACTCGACATACGCTCTATCACAGATCGGGGCAGCGAGACTGCTTTAACATAAAGCGAGGCGGTTTTAATTAAAAGTTAAAATATCCTTATAATTGGACTTATTTCGTGCCTCTGTTCACCCGCTGCAGACTATAAACTGTCGAAAAGCAACGGAGCAGCTTCGATCAGGCACCAATACGCCCGTGAATGCAAGCAGCGCTTATCGTACATTTGATATCCACGAAATAAAAATTGCTCGTGCTTTGTTTAAGCTTTGAAATGAGAAGAATTATGGAGAATAAGTACAAAAAAATATTGCTTGCAGATTTAAAAAATGATTGGATCACTGGTTCATTATGGTTGTGCCCTGGCTCTTTTTAGCGAGCCGCAACTGTTTTGTGGTGCGATTAAAAAAGTGATGTGGCTGGGCTTTTCACATACATTTTAAGCGTTCTAGTACAATAATCATCATTATAGTATTAGAATCGGGGTTTAGGCAGCGTGTTCCGGCATCCAGCGTTTTCTCGCTCCGCTTGATTATTTATTTTATTAATTAAGACGCAGGCATTTCATGCTATGCAGTTTTTATAGATAGGGTAGAATTTATTATTTTAGACATATTTGAAACGTTTACAGTATAATGAACCCCTTCGTGTAGCCGTCAATTGTAGTATGATTGGTTTATAGTAACATACTTATTTCAGTTTTCATAATTCAGGCAAATAACAAAGAAGCATATTCTAACACTAACTAAATGAATGCCGAAAATTTTCTTTTCAACTCATTCAGTGTGAAATTGAACATATCAGAGCATAGCGTATTAGTAGTAATTATTATATGTATATAATATAAAGAGGAAGCCTGTCAAGCGAAGAATTAAATGCGGAATTAGTATGCAGAAATGGCACCGCAAAGACGTCGTTGCTATTCTTTCGTAGTGGAATCAAATTAAACTTTGATAAAAATTTACGGCTGCAATTTTGCGACTTCTCCACCACAATGGCCGGCCTGATACTGCCATTTTAACTCGAAATACATTTACCAAATGGCGATAAAAAGAACGATACCTTGTGACGAATTTTGTGCATTTCGAGGAACGGTACGTCAAGATTTGGTAGTAATAGTTGTTTTGTTATTGTTTTTTTAATAAGGTATTATAGAAAATTGTCGATTTATATCTGGACTATTCTCGCATATTGGTAATAACCAAATTTAACTATTTTATTCTACAAAAGCTTTGAAAAGTAGGCTTTTCGAGCAGTCATTTGACGATAGAAAGTTGACGTTTTTTCGATAAATATGCAGGTTGCTTTGCCACTAAATACCAAAGCGATAGATGTCAGTGCGATTGATTATGTTGTGGATTAAACAATAATTTTATACTTCCTGGAGCTTAGAGAGACTTTCGCGCACTTACACGTTTTGCAGCACTCGCTTGCAGCTCGTGCTGCAAATTACGTATGTGAGCATAAAAATGTCTCTTTCCGCTCTTAATACACCATGTACTAATGTGAATGCTTTATACGCGAGAAAATCCAAAATATCCAAAATTTACCAAAGAGAAACTCTATTATTTTTCCATATATAGAAGATATTCTGGTCTAATGTCTTTATTTTGTTTCAGGTAATACCTAGTCCCAGTCTTCCAATGTTTAGCAAAGCGGATATGGGGAGCCAATTAATTAATAGTTCTAAGATTGTAAGTTATTAATCAATAAGTAGCTCTGTACTGCATAAATTAGAACTGACTGCTAGGAAATGCAGATAGTTAAAAAATGTTATTTGTATGCTGTTCGTTATAATATAAGGTAAGACTGCTTTATTACAAGGAAGCGGATGAATTTTCCTCTAATTAGTCATATGTATTGACACGCTTGGAAGTAACATTAATAATTAATTGCAGCCGATGTAATTAATTTTTGCTCCACATATTTAAGTACTTGTGTATAAGCGAATTTTCGCTCTGATAGCAGTTAATAAAGCACGTTAAAAAAGCACTGGAGGCGAAGTAACACTTACTTACTTTTTATTGTTAAAATTATTGCCCGATTGTCGTTCTGTACGGCAGAGCCTCTGATTGTGGGCGAGAAAATCCACAGCCAGCTTCACTACAATTTTCGAATACGACTTTGGCAACCGCAACTTAATTTCGTGCGTGCTGCTGTCAAACTGTTGTAAGAAATGGAAATCACAATTTTGACATATAAACATTGATGTTGCAATGAAAGAACCTTCAATGGAGTAGCTTAACAACGTAACAGTTTCCTGTTTTATCGGTGTTGAAACTTGCATAATTATTCGATAATCTCTCATACGGAACTATATGTTTATTTTAAAAATTAGCAGTGATGTATCATGTGCAATGGCTTCATTACCTTTGGTCGAGTTTGCAACAAATTCACATGAACGAAGTCCACCAAAGAAATATCACTGGATATAACAGAAATTCAAAGTGTTGCCGCTTTCAGGAAGACCAGTCTAGCAGACGTAAATAAATACCACTTGGCCTCCCAGTAAATAGAGGGAAGATTTAATACCAAGTGCACAAAATGGAATATGGACGGGCGCGTATATCTATAGTTGTTTATATTTCACAACAGTTATAAATCCGAAATATGGCATCACTGAAAACTCTCGAGTGAAGTGTCTCCTTTTAAACCGTATAGTTTAACGAACGCAATTAAGCTCGCATCGGAAGAACTAAAAGTTTGGTATCGTCAGCTAGCACAGTTCCAACCGGTCCTATTACTGTAGTTACTTATCGTTAGTGGAAATCAGCAAAACCGTTAACACCAATTTGTAAACACACGAGATATCTACAAAAACATTCTCCAGGCCGTCAATTACGAAGCAGGAACCGCATGGAAGAACAGGCTACTTGAGAAGAGCGTCTCCATAAATGGCAATATTAGTTTTCTGTGCGGATTTTGGGAATGAGAAGAAGGAAATTTACAATTTAATAGGCATTTATACTAGAATCAGACTACAGAACCACAGCTATGGATAACTAAATATAGAGGGTACTCATCTTCATGTAGTATAGTTTTTCATTGAATCGTTGTGTAAATAGGTGAGTTCATATCAACTAGATTCAGGCTAGAAATTTGATACGAATTCCAGAAGTCGTGTTATAGTTTTGTTTTTGTACGATTTTGAAATAATTAAGTTGTTGTATGCAGTGCGTATCAAAAGTATGAAACCAATTCATTATTTCCGAAAATTATTTTTAAGAAGATCGAGGGGGTATAGCGATTTAAACTACTGGGAATATTTTAAAGGGTTTTTTTGCTAGAGTAATTTGTAGTGAAGTTATTAATATGTTTTTCTAATGGAACCATACTTATTTCATTGTATTACGTAGACAAATCAGTAGATCTTGTTGGCTATAGCTCACTTTTACCAATCGATCTACTTAGGAACACGTGGTTTCGATATTCACTCACTATAGCCTCATAAATGTAGGTAGTCCATCTTGTTGGTACCATAAATTGATTCTTGGAACAAACAACACAAAGATCTTTTTGCAAAACTTTTAAATACATTCCACAATTTAACCTACCCTAATTTGCTCAACAAAAATCGTTTTCAGATGATTCTTCTACTAGCTGTCCTTGTAGAGATGGCAACCATGTCTTTTTAAAATACTAAATAAGTAATGTTCAATATGAAAGAATTTCGTAACATCAACTTTATGTCGAATTCTCTTCATTCAAAATGTGCTTTTTAACTATCATGTCTTGCATTTATTTAGTAACTTGTGTAATCAACAACTGATCCTGGTAATTTACACACAATTTTGGTGAAGTAGCGTTTGGGGATCTTTAAAAAAATCATTTTATGAAGATCATATATTTCTATAATAATCAATGTTTAATTTTAGTTAATTAATATAATGCTTATGAATCTGGTAACATAACATATAACCAACGTAACCAAGTCAGATCTCACGTGTAGTAGTGAGCTCAAAGCTTGCCATTGCTGGGAATTCACGATAAACTGTAATTCTTACTTATATGGCTGCGTTTAATTTGACCCAGAAACCGCAGACGCAGGAAATGCTGCGATTTGTTGGTATGCGGTTTTAAGAGAAAAAAAGTGACTTTGACGAAATAATGTATGAAAGTATCGAATATGCTAACGTAAGTGATGAAAGCTTCACAGTTTTAAAGGACCCTTATTTTTAAATTGGTAGAAATTCACCCAGCAATTACCATTATAACCATTGCATTTCTCCATGTGGCAGTACTAGAATTTCTCGAAAGTTGCACTTGTAATGCTTTATGACTTATCAACGAGTATGGAAATCGATATTAAATATTCCTTCGAAGCTAAAGATTTAGAAATAGCAGAGAGAATATTGATATTCAGTTAGCCTTGATGATTTGTCATTAGACAACGTAAACACGTTTTGGACGACAATGCGGCTCTAAATGATCAATTTTTGCTATGGACGAAACTTACTTATATGTTACTGGGACCCAGAAATGAAATAACAATAAGTATGAACTTCCTAGTAAGCTTTGAGTAGAGAAATCATCAAACATATTACCACGTTCAGCGGATTGATAAACGTAAAGTAATATTTAGTACCTAAATAATGGTAAAAGTAAGAGGAAACTTATAACTTGTTCCGTTTTTGCAAGACGTCGCACTTCCACACTAATACATTTTTACTGTGAGCAAAACTTGGGTAGATCGTTAGGATTCAGATACTATGAGTGGAATGATTCCGATCCTACGAGTTCCAAGAAGAAATTGCATACGGAAATCAGCAAAAACAGTGTTAGAAATATGTTGAGCATTTATGATAAACCATCAATAACTATGATTATGTATATCAGTGGTCTCTAAAGTGGGGTGTGCGTACCCCAAATTTATTGTTTTGTTACAGTCTAGGTTTGGGATCCATATGTTAGCACAGGTAGGCAGTTATTGAAGATCCTAGTTCGGAATTACACTAGGTTTCATTGAAAAATCGAAAAACCTAAAAAGTCAAGTAGATGCTTTTTTACCTTTTTTGTCTAGCCTAAATAAGGCTGTACTGAATATATCGTGTGTTCCAAAAAAAGAAGACTGATTTAGAGCGGGCCCTGGAAAAAGATAAAAAATCTAATCATGTCTTATCTTAAGTCTGTAGGTGAATAGCAGATTGCATTTCATTTATGAAAACATTTGTCACTGTGACAGGCAAAAGTTTACATTGCATTAAGTTTACTTGTTTTAAGCTAAAAGGAAAATATGATCGTTTACACCAGAGCAACGAGTGTATTAATCATAACAGTCAAATGTAAATTGCTTTCATTAAGTGTTTTGTATATTTTTAGGAAAATAGTTCAAGATCAAGATGTAATTTAGTTCTTTCTGACTTATGGTAGTTCATTTGCTTCAATGTGTATGTATCAACTTATGGCAAACTTCAATTTGATCGTGGCATGCTGCGAATTAGTTTTTTTTAAACCACGATTCTATAAAAAAATCATTCTTATTAGTTGGTACTTTGAGTAACTAGGTAACTGTAAATACAAGTTTACACATCCAATCTATTTAAATGAAAAAAGTGTAATTTGAATAATCTGATTTTCAGTGTAAGGCTTCATTTCTTGAATAGTGCTCAAACGAGTTCTTTAGTTCGATTTATTTCGATGATATATTGACACTGTACCAAACCTTATCAGTTAGTTGCATTAGAAGCCTGTTTTAAATACATGCACTTAAATAAGAGATGCAAGCCTTGAATAAAGACTGCAACACGTTAGAAACCTTGAGCTTGGTGTGCGAGTACGAGAAAGTTTTCCAGGGTACCATCAGTGTATTTCGGTTAAGTTTAGTGAATTCGATTACGCGCGATTTTTATAGTCGACTCATTTTAGCACGGACGGGTCCGTTCGCAATTAATGGAATCCTGACTTTTGTTCCCATACCTCACTAACATAAATACCTGGGAACGGTAACCGAGCTGCTAATTTATGCGCGTTTCAAGGCGTTTGCGGATCCGCTCGACAACGGAACGCTCGGAAGGTGGTCCGAGGTGAGCAGTGCAGTTTTGGAAACGCAAGAGCAATTTCGTGTAGGAAACGTTAACTACACCTAATTAAGTGGTTACTTGCAGACCTTGGGCTGTGGCGAATGCCGTTTGTTGATTGGTGACTTTGTGGCATTAAATAACTGGTGAAACGTTGTCATTTTTAATGTCAGGTGTTCCTGGCAATCGAGTAATTTTACATCTCTTCATATATATCCTGTTGCACAGTTTGTAAATAGGAGGTGGTACATACTCATTACATAAAAATCTTGGGAAAACGAAAGAATTGGCCTTCAAAATTGAAGTTAATTATAATAAACACAAATGATTTCTGTGTTTTTTGGCATATCTAGTATGCGTATCTATATATAATATAAAAATTAATTCCCATTTCCCTTGGTTACGCCATAACTTGAGAACGACGTTACCGATTTCATTCATCTTTTTTTAAGTTTTCCAATACTTTGTAGAAGGTTCTTACGGAAAGAAAAATTAAGAAAATTGCGCAGAAAATTGGAAAATTTCAGAAAACTTAACGACTATTTAACCTTCGCGCGTTTGACAGTTCGCGCGTTTGAAAGTTCGGGGAGGGAACGGGACTGGACGGGACGGTGACGGGGCGGGGACGGGGACGGGATGGGATAGGATGGGATCACAGGAAATAATTAGTCATTATTTAATACACAAATAACGAACATCGCACGTACGAACTCCCGGGTAACAGCTACTGTACAATATTTTTCACACGAAGTTTCAAGGGATATGAATGTTTTCTTGACTCAAGCAGACACCAGTTAGATGTAGATATAGACTATGCAATACATTGTGAATGGTAACTGTTTGCAGGATTATTAATATTATTAATCAATTAAACTATTTCTGTTGCATTTTCTAAACATATGGAAAGCGTCAGTAAATGGTTATTGGAATCATCATTAATTGCACCTCACTCGATGTTCACTAAATATAAACGTGTGAAAGTTATCAAAAAGGCAATACATATTTCAATGTCATGGCAGTTTGTGGGAAAGGGCACTTAATTCAAAATTGAAATCCATTTAAAAATTGCAGATTGCTGCTAAAATCTACACATTACCCTTTTTCTGTTACGTCAGAAATAATAAAACATAGCGTTTAAAACGTATGTCCGGTATTACAGGAAAATTCCAAAACATCATTTAGATCATAGGTAGCAGACTTCAGAAAAAAAACATATATCTAGCCTTTGATATAAGGCAGTGTTTCTCAAAGTGTGGGTCGTGACCCCCTTGGGGGTCGCGGTAAGGTATTAGGGGGGTCGCCGGGAATATCCAAAATAACACAAAAACACTTTGTTAAATCATATATTTTTATTTTAATAACATAAATAAAAATTAACAATTACTTATCAAATGCAACATAAAACTAAATATTAATAACTTCGTAAAAATAAAAGGGAGCTGCTTATATAAATAAAGCTTCGAGAACGTTCGAGAGTGCCATCTAGTAGCGAAGTAGCGAGTAGCGCTTTCGCGAATATCGTGGAAAAGTATCGCGATGTAGACACAAACAAAGATATCGCGATGTACCTACAGTGTGCAGTCGATTTTTTTATCATTTATTTTTATTGTAAATGGTAGTCTGGCAGAAGAACTACTAGTTACTAGTGGGAGAGATCGCAATTAAAATAACTGTTGAATTTAATTTTTAATTAATTTAATTTAAACTTAAACAGTAAGGTAAAATAAAATTTGACAAACAATCAGTTACTTGTAATTTAGTTTTGTCGCTATTTTGGTTTGAGTGATGAGTAAGGGAAAATAGGGGGTCACCAACAAATTTTTTTAACAAAAAGGGGTCGCGCTTTTGATAAGTTTGGGAAACACTGATATAAGGGATGCTCTAAATAGCACATTATTCCAATAAAAACATTCTTGACCTACGTATCCGACGTTTCTCCTCTTAGAAGAAGCCCCTAACGCTTAAAATAAGATTTTAGGCTTTTGGACAAATGTCACATTAACAGTATTATAAAACAAACCATACTTAAAGCGGACCTGACCAAAAACCGCAGATTTTTTGTTTCGTCTGGTTCCTTATTGTTAAATAAAGAGAGAAAATTGTTAGGTCACAGAAAAAGGGCAATGTGTAGACCTTACGCGCTGAGTTTATAAACAAAATCTAATTTTATCAGTCAGGGTATTAGAATAGTTACGAGAGTAGAGCAGTGGCTAACCGAATGTAAAATGCATGTTCCACCCCCTCACAGACAAAGACAGATTTCTCATATGGACTGAGTTAGCGTTAGCATCAATAAAAAAAAATCACTAAACATTACAGGCTAATAAAAGATGATGAACTGAAACAAATATCTCTCATTTTCACATCACAGCCGCAGTCAGAGTGATTATAGTCCAAACGTGAACTGGTTTCAATGCAATGCTAAATAACCTATCTTTAAGGTTCTCTGCTTCACCGCTCGTTCTCCGCTACAGCCTAAAAGCTGTCGCAACGCTGGGCCACTTCGATCTGGTGCCAATGCGTGTCTGAGAGCAAGCAAACACTTGTACAGTTTGAAATAAAAATTACTCGTGCGTTGTTTAAGCTTTAAAATGAGAAGAATAATAAATAGTAAGTACAAAAAAAAAACGTTTCTTTCAGAACAAGAAAAAACTTTAATGAATGGTTTGTTATGGTAGTTATGGCTCCTTGACTCCTTACAGCGAGCCGCCATTGGAGTAGAGTACGGAAAAAGGACACTTTCTACGTGCTGCACAAATATTCTATCTATTGCCGTAATGAAAACTATTACTATTCGAGAATTTATTGGATATTTTGAAAATCTAGCAGTTTTTGGTCGTTATAGAAATCAGTGTGGACACTAACTGAAAATTCTAAAAACCGTTAGAGGGCCGAATTAAACACATATCATGAAGTTTTAATTTCAGATTGGAAATGAAAACTAGTGATGCCGCCAAGACGAAATAATTGTGGATCTCGTCGCGTCTCGTCTCGAAATTCGAGATCGAGATTGACATTTTTCGATGTCGAATATTCGGGACGAGATTAATCAAATTTTCGATCTCCACAGTTTACAATGGTATTTTTAAAACCCGCATAAAAACGAAGCAGAATTGGCCTCTCGTCTTAGAGACGGTTATGCTTTAAGAACTTACGGTTGCCAAAGTCAGATTCCGGATTGGGAAATTACAGTGAGCCCGGCACTCGGTTTTTTGTAGCCGTTGGAGTCTGTGGGAATCGAAACCACATATTCTGATCTAGGAGCAGAGACTTTACCTCTGAGCGAGCTTCACTGCATTGTTCTTACGAGTACAGTACCGCCAATATAGCCAGAGAAAACCCAGAACGTTAATAAATGCAGCACATGATTAAGGCGTTACGCAGTCGCAACCGCCTTAATTTGGCACGCACACATATGATATTCGAGGGTGTTGGAGCCTCCAGGCATGCACCCTAGTAAGGGAGGGGTGAGCGCGGCAGGGCGGCTCCAGGTAGTTTTAAGTAAGAAGTAGTCGTTAAGTAACTGTACATAGTTAAAGACGGTCTCGTACCAGTTCGCAGCACATCAGCTGAGAAACATAGCCCAAATCAACGGCACATCGGCTGTAAAGGGTTAATAAAGTTTCTGTAATATACTGGTGCTTTTTTTATTTACGTTATCGAATAACAAACATAACATTTGGTCTTTCGAGCCGGATCACCGGTAAATTAATTTAAAAAGTGTGTTCGTTCGTCGAAATTCCTGGAAATCGAGCTCCATCAGCCGCACAACAGCAGCACCAACGAGGGACGTTTTCCTATTGCACATCAGCAGCTTCAAGACGACGACTCCTATCAAATTCTCTGCATATCAGCAGCATCAAGGCCAATTACATCAACTACACATCAGTAGAAAAACGGAGGGCATTAGGTCAAACAGGTCAGTGATTCTTTCCATAACTCTATTTCACCCGTCCTATCATCGGAGAGTGTATATCTTTGTCGCCGTGCAGTCTATTCTAATATTTAATTGAAATGGCGGCGGAATTAGGAACCTTGATTCACAAACGGGGTCATGTTAAGGCTAGATTGACAAAAATAGCAAATTTTGTAGGTAATTTTGAACAAGGGGATAATGTTAATCAGTTGAAGGTACGACTTCCCATGTTAAAGGAGATTAACGATCAGTTTAATAGCTTGCAAATGGAAATCTTAATGATTAATCCAGATTTGTCAGAAAATGATGATCAGGATAACTTTGACACGCTGTATTTTAATACAGTATGCGCAATTCAATCAATTTTGGAAGATCATACCGGTTCTGCGTCACAGAGAGTTCCTGCAGAAAATTCGCGTGAATCGCAATTTAATATCAAATTACCAATTCTAAATTTGCCCGAATTCTCCGGAAGGTATTCAAATTGGAGAGCTTTTTATGACACCTTTAAATCGCTAATCCACGATAACCACAAATTAAATGATTGTGAACGTTTTCACTATTTAAAATCCTGCCTTAAGCAAGAACCTCTGCATGCAGTTGATGCATTGCCTGTATCACAAGCTAATTATACCTCTGCTTGGGAAATTCTAAAACGAAGGTATGAAAATAAAAGGTTAATCATACAAGAACATGTTCAGTCTATATTAAAATTGTCAGTTATTTCTAGACCATCTCATACTTTGCTGCGCCAATTGGTAGACAAGGTAAACTCAAACATGGCAGCATTAAAGGTTCTAAATTTACCTGTTGATTCTTGGGATGCACTTATTGTTCCAATTTTGAGCGAAAAATTAGATTATACCACTAACAAAGAGTGGCAATCGTGTCTAAATAGCGAGATTCCAACTTTAAAGGAATTTATAACATTTTTAGACAAACGATGCGAAGTACTCGAATCGTTAAGCTCTTTAACAAGGCCACATCAGGCGAATCCATCAAACAAAGTAAGCTTAAGGGAAAAACCACCTCGTCATGCTTCATACTTGAATATCAACAAACCGTCGTGCTTTCAATGTAAACGCAATTCGCACAACATATATCAGTGTTTAGAATTTTTAAAATTAAGTGTTCCCGATCGCCTTAAGCAAGTCGAGAAATTCGATTTATGCTCAAACTGTCTCAGAAATAATCATAAAACAAATGATTGCCGATCGACCTTAAAGTGCCGCGAATGCAAACAAAGGCATAATAGTTTGTTACATGTAGTTCAAAATGTTACAACGTTAGCAGAGGTTAGCAGTGCCTCTCAATTGAATGAATCGGAAATAGTGCCATCAACATCAATGATATGTTCAAACAAGGACATTAATACGACTGTATTGCTATCAACCGCTTTAGTCAATGTCAGTGATAGCAAGGGAAACTTACACGAAGCTAGGGCACTTTTAGATGTAGGTTCTCAAAGTAATCTCATAACTGAGAACTTAGCAAAAAAATTATCTCTGAATCAAGTGAACACAAATATTACAATTGCGGGTATTAATCAAGGTCTCAGTTACGTCAAAAAAATGGTAGAAGTCTCTGTCAAGTCCCGTCATAATAATTTCACTGCAGAAGTGCAATGTCTTATAGTACCGCAAATTGCACAAGATATTCCGTCGCGATCATTCAGCAGGGCCATGGTTCAAATCCCCGTAAATCTCAATATTGCTGATCCATATTTTAACCAAGCAGGCCCCATAGATTTATTGCTAGGTGCCGGGCTATTTTGGGAAGTTCTTTGTGTGGGCCAAATACGAACGAACAACCATCAACCTTTCTTACAGAAATCGCATTTTGGATGGCTAATCGGGGGCTCAATAGAATTTGCTTTAAGTACCACAAGAACTTCGTGCAACCTGAGTACCGCAAGCAGATTAGAAAATAGCTTAACTAAATTCTGGGAACTTGAACAATACTCATGTCAAAGACACTTGTCTGCTGAAGAAATAAATGTGGAAAACCACTTTAGGAGCACTTTTCATCGGGATGTAAATGGTCGGTTTGTAGTAAGACTTCCGTTTAAAAACGATAAGCTGGCCTTGGGCGCGTCTTACCAAAATGCGTTAAAGCGATTTTATAATTTAGAGCATAAGTTAAACTGTAAGCCAGAAATAAAGCAGCAATATATGGATTTTATGACGGAATACAAGCATTTAAATCACATGGAATTGGTTCCGGAACATCAATTAAACGTGCCGAGTTGCTATCTTCCTCATCACGCGGTGTTTAAGGAATCTAGTTCAACCACCAGGCTAAGAGTGGTCTTTGACATGTCGGCGAGGACTAGCAACGGGTCGAGTTTAAACGACAATTTAATGTGTGGACCAGTGATTCAACAAGATTTATTTTCAATTTTGACGCGATTCAGGACCTTTCAATATGCGTTAACGGGCGACATAGCAAAAATGTATCGCCAAATACAAATTCATCCGCAGCAGGCTGATTATCAAAGAATATTATGGCGAAATAATTCCAATGAACCCCTTCAAACATACAGGTTGCTTACACTTACATATGGTACGAAACCAGCCAGTTACATCGCAACTCGATGTTTGCAAGAACTAGCTTTACAAAATCAAGTTAATTATCCTCTAAGCAGTAAAATTATAGGTCGCGATTTTTATATGGACGATCTCATTACGGGCGGGAATGAATTAAATGCGCTAATAACGCTAAAGGATGAAATAATTGACATTTTGGCACAAGGGGGGTTCGAATTGCGTAAGTTTGCTTCAAATGAAAAACAAATCCTTTCGGGAAGTAGTGGTATAAGGCCAGATAGTGTAATTAATTTAGATAAGAATGGAGAAACTAAGACGCTAGGATTAATTTGGAATTGTGATGGTGATTTTCTAAAATACGAAATTAAAACACGCACACTATGTAGTAAAATTACTAAACGTTCGATTTTATCCGCGATAGCTCAGATTGTTGATCCTTTAGGTCTTATAGCACCAGTATCGATGAAAGCAAAGATTATAATGCAAAAATTATGGTTATTGAAAATAGCTTGGGATGAGAGCGTACCCATGGATATTCATTCGACGTGGACTGAATTTTTAAGTCAACTGTCTTATTTAAACGATTTACAAATCAATCGTAAAGTAGTGTCGTGTTTTCCTTTCAAATCAATAGAAATCCACGGCTTTTGCGATGCCTCAAAATTAGGTTTCGGAGCTGCGATATATATTAAGACAATAGGCACTAATAATGAACATAGTTCTCAATTATTGTGTGCCAAAAGTAGGGTTGCGCCGCTGAAAACAGTCACAATACCGCGGCTAGAGCTATGCGCTGCTTTATTGTTAGCTAAATTAATGGATAGCGTTAAGAAAACGCTTAATTTAGACATTAAAAGGGAATATTGTTGGACTGATTCGACTATTGTATTAGCGTGGTTAGCGACAGAACCTAATACGTTAAATACTTTCGTCGCAAATAGGGTGTCTGAAATTCAGTCGTTATCTCAAATAGAAAATTGGAGCCATATAAGGTCGCGGGATAACCCTGCAGATGTTGTTAGTAGGGGTCTGCTACCTAGAGAATTAATCACCGATCGAACGTGGTTCTTTGGTCCGACGTGGTTGAATCAAGAATACCAACAACCAACTTTAGAGATAGGGAATGTTGAGATTATAGAGAAACGCAAGAAGGTTATAGCCTTTACAACAATGAATGTAGAGACGCAGTTCATTGACAAATTTTCATCTTTTTCCAAGCTACAGCGCGTGATAGCCTACTGTTTTAGATTTATTCAAAATTGCAAAAACAAGACAGATGCAAAATCAGGGCCGCTGGCATCTAATGAACTGCAAAAGGCTACGTTTGCTTTAGTTCGCATTGTACAACAGCAGGCATTTGCAGCTGAGAGATGGCAATTAAATAAAAACGAGGTAGTGGACAAATGTAGCCCATTAGCTTCTTTAAATCCCTTTGTAGGCGACGATGACTTAATAAGGGTAGGTGGTCGACTAAGAAATGCAGCTATATCGAATGATGTAAAGCATCCCATAGTTCTGCCTAAAAATCATCACTTGACCAGATTGCTTATTATCAGTGAACATGAGCGTCAATTGCATGCAGGGGTGCAAGCTACATTAGCGGCATTAAGGCAGACATATTGGATTATAGCTGCAAAAGGTGTCATAAGGCAAATCATTCATAAATGTATGAGATGTTTTCATGCAAAGCCCCGTACTATTGTGCAGAAAATGGGTGATCTTCCCAAAGATCGGTTGCAATTAACACGTCCTTTTTTAATATCAGGAGTGGATTACGCAGGACCCATTTTGGCCAAACAGGGTCGCGGACGCGGTAAAAGAACCATAAAGGTTTACATTGCGTTATTTGTATGTTTTGCCACTAAGGCAGTGCATTTGGAGGTAGTGAGCGATTTAACATCAGCATCGTTTTTAAGTGCGCTTAAACGATTTATCGCAAGACGTGGTCATATATCACGCATATATTCAGATAATGCGTCTACCTTCATAGGAGCCAAACGCGAATTGGCTGATTTGGCCCAATTTCTTAAAAATTCTAACTTTCAAAATGAATTGATAAGCACATTAGCTGCTAAAAATATCGAGTGGAAATTCATAGCACCTCGTGCGCCGAACATGGGGGGTTTGTGGGAATCAAATGTTAAGGCGATGAAATATCACTTGAAAAGGGTTATAGGTAACGCGCTATTAACGTACGAAGAATTATACACTCTCCTTACCCAAATCGAAGCCTGTCTAAATTCCCGACCCCTCACCCCGCTGACCTCTGATCCTAATGACTTGGCCGCACTGACTCCTGGTCATTTCTTGATCGGGGAACCGTTGATGACAATGGTGGAACCCGATACAACCCATTTAAAATTAAATTGCCTTTCACGGTGGCAAAGAGTGGAGCAACTTCGGCAACATTTTTGGAAAAGGTGGCATAGAGAATATCTGCTTCAACTGCAACAGCGTTCCAAGTGGCGACAAAGGGCGCTCGAAGATATTCGTATAGGAAGAATGGTCATCGTGGCAGAGGACAACGTACCACCTCAACAGTGGCTCTTGGGGAGAATAATTGAGCTTCATCCAGGGGCTGACCAATTAGTGAGAGTGGTAACGGTAAAAACAGTGCGCGGAGTGTTGCGAAGGCCTTTAAACAAATTGTGCTTTTTGCCTCTAAATGAGTGAACATAAACGATTTATGTATTAGTAATAGGGGTATATATTGTTTAATTGTAAGAATCATTGTATATTGTGCTTTAGGTGTAGGAATTGTTTTATACAGTCTTTATTACGTTATTGTACATAATATTATTAATTGTTCTTGTTTCGAAGCCTAAAGGACTTCAAAGGGGGCGGTATGTTGGAGCTTCCAGGCATGCACCCTAGTAAGGGAGGGGTGAGCGCGGCAGGGCGGCTCCAGGTAGTTTTAAGTAAGAAGTAGTCGTTAAGTAACTGTACATAGTTAAAGACGGTCTCGTACCAGTTCGCAGCACATCAGCTGAGAAACATAGCCCAAATCAACGGCACATCGGCTGTAAAGGGTTAATAAAGTTTCTGTAATATACTGGTGCTTTTTTTATTTACGTTATCGAATAACAAACATTAACAACCTGCTTATCAAGAACACGACGCCACGCTGATAAGGCACATCCCAGCTCATCGTTATCTCTTTGCCACATTGCGAATTATGTAAAACGTTAGATTCATTCTTTGCTTGTTTGTAACAGAGTTAAGACGGTTTTTGCTTTTACCTGTAATTACGAAATAAAGTTTATTTTTAAAAAGCTGTTTTTCCGATTTAATCATTTAACTCGCGTATTAAATAAAAACTGTTTCATCAGCCAAACGGAGCTGCGGCCCTCTGCGCCTTCAAACCTCGATCGGTTAGGCAACCACTTTGACACCTTTCAGGTCTGGGTACAGTTTTTATTTAATACGCGTTCTATTTGAAAAACGGTCTTTTTTGTTTTTTAAATGAGACATTTGTCTCACTGGACTGCTAGTAATATATAATACCAAATAGACGGCCAGAAATTTAGAAAGAAGAAGTAGAATATACCTTAAGAACAACAAAAGGTGGGAAAGTAATACTAGATGGGATTTTAAAACCTATTGAGGCCCAACAGGAACAATGCAAGAACCTGTCCAGGTTACAGATAAATATTTTTGATAAGTCACGCCGTGAAAATCTTTCTCCGAATAAGCCACAACGGAATTTATAAGAAGCTTGAAGAAGATATCAGCGATAATCGGATGGGTTTCAGAAAAGGCCTGTGAACCAGAGACAATTTGTTTGAAATAAATATGCTCGCTCAGAGATGCCTAAATAAGAATCCGGACGTATATGATTGTCTCATTCATTTCAAGCTTTCGACAGGATTCAATATCAAAAACTCAGGCAAGTTTTGATTAGCAAAAACATCGACATAAGACTATATGAACCTCTACTGAAACCAAAAACAAAAGTAAATATCGACGATTTAAGCAACGAAATATATATTAGCCGTGGAGTACGTCAAAGCTGTATACTAGCACATCTCCTTTTTAACACTTACAATAAAACAATATTTGACCAAGTAACTCAAGAGGAATAGTTGTCAACAGCACAGCAATCAACAATCTACGATATGCTGACAACATGGCTATTTTGTACAGTACTTAGTACATAGGGCTAATGTGTACTACAATCAATACGACCTCAAAATGAACTTAAAGAAGAGCCTGGGTTACAGATAAATCTGATCAAATCAAAGAATTGCGAAGTCTTATAGAAATTGCACGTGCTGTTTACAATAAAATGAGGAAGTTTATATATAGTTGTAAAATCAATGTAGACATGCCTACTCAAATATTGCCTTGCTATATGTTATCAACATGAATCTTGTTACAGGACTAAACAACACAAAACGCATGCTCAAGTGGGCACTTGAATAATAATCACCTAAAGGCAGTACAACTATGATGTACAATTGCTTTACGACGGTTACAGTGTTCAATCACATTGATATTTAGGCCTGCATTAAATTATCCCGGCTAGAGGTCCGGCGAGACATGGGGCGATTCTTTTAACCGGTGCATTGGGGCTAGAAAAAGCTTAGAAATTAAATTAAATTAAAAAATGCCCTGGGTGGTTGCATACGACAGCATTTGCCATATGGACTTACCTTGGAGGATGTTGCTACTTTGTCTGCCAACTGGTGTAGAAAGCCTAACCGAACATATAAAAATCTGGTGTGATACACGCACACAATTTCCTTTTACAGTGATCTTATAATTAGGCAAACATTTCATTTTTAATTTTTAAGCATTTGTCAAAAGTTTTGAAAAATTACAAATTCTACAGAAACCGTACAAAATAGAACGTTAGTTCAAGAGAAAAATTTTGTCTAAAATTTTAAGCTGAATTCAAAAATGTAATAATATATCGGGTGTCCTATTTAAAATAGGAGTTAATAAAAAAATTTGAAAATAAAAAAAACCCATTTTAGAGGTGTTCAACTGGCAAATCACCTATCTCACATCAATACACATTAAAAATGTAAAGTTTGAAAAAATCGTTAAATCTGTTTTTGAAAAAATTGAAAAAACTGAAAAAATTACCAGAGTAAACACCATACTTCCGGTCATGCAATTTTTTTCAAAATCTTGCTGTCGCATCTAGATAGTACACAAAACCTATATGTGAAGTTTCAACGCCATACCTCTTTTCGTTTTTGAGATATTTTGTTCACAGACAGACAGACAGACAGACAGACAGACAGACCAATGAAGAAAACTATGTTTTATGGGTTCCGGGGACTCTAAAACGTGAACATCGGTTGAAAACTCAATTTCGCATTTTTGGGGTGAAAGCAATACTTCCTTTATCGTAAAAGGAAGTAAAAATACAATAAAACATCTACGAGATACGACTAAAATATCTATTGAATATATTAAATGTTGAAAAGGGTTACAGTTAGATATGTAATAAACAAATAGGCCGTTGGTTGACGTCAAGTAAGCAATTACCGTAAGGGCTACTAATTTAATACACAATGATCCTAAGGGGCCTACGATCTCCTAAAGGTATGCGTGGAGACAATTCGAAAGTTAAAAAGAACACAATACTAATGGTTCGGCATTTTGCATGGCTAAAACACTCGTAATTTCACTTCTGCGAGCAATTTTCCCTGAGAAGTACTGGAACAATGCTAAAGCAAAATAATATGGCAAATGAGAGAGCTGCTGCAGCTGCGGTGATAAAACAGATGAAAAAGAGAACACTTTGTTCCGTATTGCGCGTATGGGGAAGATGCAGTCCCCGAAGAAATCTACGATACGTGAAACGTGGTAGTCTACAACAGCGGTTCTGGTGGCCCCGACAGGGAAACCCTTTACATAAATCCGGCGCTTAGTTCTAATCTAAAACGTAGTTTGGCGATAATGCGGTTCCGGCATAATATAATTAATTCAACTTCCCTCAAAGCGCAGGTAACCGCTACAATGAAACACTTAGAGCTGAATTTAGATAAATCACCAAGCTAACTCTCGCGGTAGTTTGGAGAGTCGGGAGCCACATGCGGGTTCAAATGGTAAATCTCCACTGTGGCCCAAATATTAAATTTGCAGCTTAGCCACATCGTTAATACCACCTCCCGGAGTGCAGTGGTAAATAAGGTAAGTGCCACGAAACTATGTAGACGTTAAGCCCAAGAAATCGAGTCTCCTCGCTTGCGCGCGGGTTATAAAAACACGACGAAAAATCCCCGATGTATTTTCAGCGATTTGGCGAGCGCCGTCCCCGCTGCACGCTATTTCGTGTAAACGAATAAACAGCGCCAGATTGCCCAAAATGGCCTAATACTAAATGGGCGGCGACAAGTGGCATTAGCAATTAAAATTAACCGAACACTCTATGGCGTAGAATCGTGGACACCGGAGCTCAACAACATCGAGCATCGAATCTTTTATGGTGTCATAGGAGGATGTTGAGGTTTCGTGGGTCGGAAAAGTGACAAAGACGGAAGTGCTGGGAGGAATGAGGAAGAATAGTAAAGTTGCTAAGAACATAAGGAAAAACAAACTAGAATACCTACGACATGTAATGAAAAGAGAGAGAAAAACTCGTGACATACATCATGTAAGGCATGATCAGAGGAAAGCAGAGTACTGGCAAATGAAGAAGTTCTTGTATAAAAGAATGGTTTGACTTACTTACAAATTCATTTTTTAAAACGTATTCCGTAAAACTACAACTTGAATGACTTACTTTATTTTTTATAGAATGTTTTGGTCTTGAACTCACAATTTTTGAAACGGCAGACAATTCCAAACAAAATATATTTCAATAACTCGAGCTCTAGCGTTTGAGCGCACGAATCCAAGACTTCTGTAAAATTTAAGGGGCAAAAATCAATGGCGTGGGAAATAGCTAAATTACGTGTATATGTATATAGCACAGACACACGAGCGTGTCTTTACATTCGGAGGAAATTGTATGCAAATGCGGAATGCGGGCCGTACGGTTTGTAATCGCTACCGAAAATCAGTGTAAAACCGCCTGCGTTCCAGGTTTGTGCGAATTTAACAAGCCGCACGTGGGTGTCTACATGTGCTCAGCGGTTTCCATTCCTAACTTAACATTCATAGTATGTTTTCACAGGATATAGAATTACCAGGCCTGCGACTAGCTCCCTGTTTCCACTCAACTCGCTATAAATTCAAATTCTGTACAGTTTAATTGGAAAATTCTATAACGGAAAACGAACATTTCAAAATGAGAGTTTTTTTGTTTTCATCCATTTTGTGGCCGCTGACTTAAATTTAACTATTGCTGATGCGGTGTCATTTTTCACGTGGAATTCGGTTTCTAATTTTAGCCAGTATTTATTCGTGCCCGAAACCTAAACCGCAGGATTTCATCAACAGTCGGCTGAATTTGTTGCGGAACAGCGTTCCTGAAGCTTGAAATTTAATAACTTAGTCTGTGAAAGTCGCATTCGGAATTGTGGGTTTTGATAATGTCATGAAAACGTCAGCAATTTGTAGATTGAAATTCATTCTCCCGTATTTTCCTAAATTTAAGCAAGAGGTGGCCAATTTTAATGTTTTCGCTCGTTTACTACTCACTAATTGTAATGTTTTTGTTTTAGATTTTCTTTTATTCCTTCATTTAATACACCTAAACTTCGTTTAATTTTTTAATTTTAAGAAAATTTTCACTTTTCGCAGACTCGCTAATTTGTTAAAGATTGGAACGGCGCTTTCCTTACCAAAATTAGTATTTTGAATAAATATTTATTTGGCTGTGTCGGTGCCGCGGGCTCTATCTACTAATTACTTTTCCATTACTATTGAGCCTCAGAGCATATTTACCGTAGACAATGCTTGTACAGAAGGGTAGAAAATTAGCCTTCAAAGGAGAGTTCCCTTGTAATCTCTTGATTGTGTTTCTATGTAAGTTTCTGCCGAAGACAGATCTGCGGTAGACCTAGTACTTAGGCAGGTATAAGTAGATTGTGCATTGAACGTACTTAGATTTAGGGGAGTTCCCTTTCATCTTGCATTAAGTAACCTTCCGAGACTTCCGGTTTCTTTACGGAATTAGGCAGTGCGTGTGCAAAGGTTGGTAATCTAACTGTCGCATTGTGCTTTGTTGGGCATGTTTCAGGAGGCGGCGTCGGGGCGGAAATTAATTAAAAGCGCTCTCACGACTCCCTCAATATTTCATAACTAAGTCCTTCAAACTTCAAAATTAAGCACCATCTAAATTTAATTATATCATTGTGTGTCATATTAGTTACGCGATGGGAAATGTCACGATTTCGGCATTATTTACTCTGCTGCTGGGCCAGCGAGTTGAACTTAGTTACTGGATTGCTGGCTTCCCAAAACCACTCGTTTCAGAATTGTAAACGTACGGCACTTCACAACAAAGCTATCTAAAGCAATAGAATTAGCTTCTCTTAAATACTGTAAACCTTTTACGTAATTAAACTTGCTTGAAATGTTATTCTACTATACCATGGTTCTGTCAACAGTCGCAATATTATATATTTTTTTATGTGTATATTTTGATATAAGTACTATATAAACGGTTGTGCTTAAGCCTTTTAATATATATAACAAATCCATAATTGATTTCATTGTAACATGCGATCTTAAATTAAAAAGCCATCAAGTGTGCCTTGGAACTACTACTACCTATGTATTGTGATGGTTGTAGATTAGGACTGCTGAGTTATTGTTAAAAGTTAATTCCTAGAGAGAACAGTATTTATGGGTGAAAAAAATATCTAATTATTGAAAAATACAAAGGTGACGTTAAGAAGAAAATAATAGACTAACTATTCAAAAATTATTAAGAAATTAGATATAAAATTCAAATTAGGATATACATTTAATATTCAAAAATAAGGTTCTAAAATATAAATTAAAATTATCATCTTTGGAGTGATAGGAAGGGCTGTTGATATTAACAGAAAGCAATTTATAATTAAAAAGTAATTAATAGTTACTACAAATTATAAGTATGTTTGAAGAAATGTCAAAGTTCTAAGCTGAGTTCATATTTGAATAAGTTACGCATAAGATTGTCAGAACAAAAATATACTATATGTAGTTAAACATAATCCAGGGTGTTAGTTTTAAACATTTTGTATAAAATGACTATTACTATAGTGAATTGTAAATACAGAATAACAACTTATTTTTTATTTATAACATGTAGACATAATTCATTTGTATCGATAAAATTAACGAAATAAACCCTTTTATAATCAATGATTTATTAATGGAGTGATATACAAGGGTGCAAATGACTAAATTAATTAAAAATAAAAGGAATAAGTACGAATTTTAAAATGAAAAAAACTTTAACATCAAGAAGAAGACCATTTAATTTATTAAGGAAGAATTAAGAATATTGGAATTGGCGAGGTGAGTTCGTTCGAGCTAGAGTGATTTGAAGAGCTGCGATTTGAGTTGCTGTCAAGACGCACATATCTGTCACTGATTTGAATGGGTATGCTGTCATAAAGTTATTATTGGAGTAAATAAAACCTGGACCTGTGATTGCTGGTTGAATTCCATACTAGTCGCAGTTAAGGTTAAGACATCTGTGAATTGGGTTTGAATTGGGTACGCTGTTGCACAGTCATCATTGAAGTAAATGCTTATGGAATGGAGTTAATTGGTTGGATTCCATGCGAGTTGCTGTAAAGGGGAAGAGATTTTGAAATTGCAGTTGGAGGAGATACAAAGAATCTACCATCTGGGAGAGCTGGTTGGTTGTTGAGGTTGGTGTATGAGACTTTAATTGTGTTGGATCCATTGTCACACTGTGGGTTCGAATTGAAGAAGGAATTCTGATTGGAGATACAAACATATGTGACAGAATAAGCTGGTTGCATTTGTACTTTTTCGATACGAGATCAATTCAATTAAGGGAAGATAACCAGGTATATGTAAAGACAAACATTAATCAATTGCAGCAGTGAAATAATAAGTTATGTACATAAATACTTACGCTTGTTAACATATTTGAACTAACATGTATTGATTGAATATGAATTCAGCTTATATGTCATATTAATAGTCTAACAGTGACAATTGAGAGTTCTCAAATAATTCTGAAAAAACTTTTCATTAACCAAAAAATTTTTACAAGTATTTTGATAGTTTCTAATGCAAAACCATACCTGAGATAAGAGATATTGTTCTATTACCTGAGCTATTAAGAAAAATAAATAATTTTGAATTAGGGCAAATATTTTATTTGAGTGTTTTGAATTGAATAAATACGAATAGTTTAACAGTCTAGTAACTATTATGTAAATATTGGCTTGCAAAGTAGAGTCAATACTATATTAGTATATTCAATAGTGCACCGCGGATTCAGGAATGTTGAGAGGAACTTCCTTAGTCTGATATCAACTACAATTTTATTTAGCGAATAATATAATTCTTCTTCATTGGACAAGCGACAACGATGTATATTTAATTAAAAAAATCTAAAAATGTAGTGAAACGCGGATATAACGACATCAGTTACTACGAAAACTTTGTTATAACGTCATGTTTTGACAGAGCTCTGCGGTATTCCCTAAGACTCGATGATAATTTAACTGAATTATAGCAACAATGTTTAAAACGACAACTTTTAATATATAAAAACACAATTCTTGTGGTGCAACTCCTTTATAACAACTCCATTACATTCACAATGTTAAATTTCTAGGTTATTTTTAGCTCTGCAACTTAGCAGTTACACATTTAATTGGAAGTATGTAATCGACACTCTTTGTCGCGTTCATTTAGCAGCATTTCATCAGGTACATATACTTATCGGTCACTGGAAAGTTGCAATTTCATAGAAATAAGATCCGTCTGTGAATTTGAGCGAAGCTCTATGTACTGCCACATTGTTAGAATAATTTTTTGAAGTTTCTGTAAACAGGGAGTGCAGAAACTGCTATGTAAGAAAAACCTTGGAAAGACTGATTGGAAACGCTTAGTGCAACACGCAAATGATAAAACATTAATTAAAAATACATTTTTGCTACATTTTAAGCCATATATTTAAGAAGTGCAAGCGTTTACCATACTAAGTTTAAATTTAGTAAAGCAAGTAAGTACGCGAGGGGTTCCAACAACTTTCTTCTGAGCCATAACAGAGGCGAGTTGAGATTTGCAGCTTCGGCTTCGTTACAGTCAGGTGACGACCTTTTAAGAAAAAAAATGTAACTGTTTATGAGACCTGGGTGCACTATTATATTCCGGAAAGTAAGCGTGCAAGAATAGAATAGCGTCAAACAAGTTCACCTCCCGCCCAAAAAGCTTAAATTTCAACCATCTCCTTGAAAACCTGTGATGATTGTATTTAGGAACTTTGTTGAATAAATTAATCTTAACAAAAATAAAAATTATTAACGTACTCTACCCGCTTTCATTTTGTTTTTATCGGTAAATGAAGCGATAATGGATTGACTTCGTTTTCGCTTTTTTTCCTTTTGTGCTATGAAGGCCGACAGCTAACGTCTTTCAAAATTGTTTAAAATTTCTGCGAGCGTGTGGTTTTATTGCAAGGTTTTTGTCCTCGCTGTATATAGCGGAATAACGCAGCTTTGGAAGTTTATAGAGAAAGCTTCTTCACTCCAATCCTCGGCGAATTCTTAGAAGCGCTCTTGACGTGTACGCAGCTCGATCATCTGAGGTAAGCAGTTTGAAGCTTTTACGTGCCATATTTAATACATTCTTGATTATATCTTGGGCATTTTCTTATATAGCCGCAGATTCGGAACTCCACTTAACCCCCTCGCATTGTGCACGGCAAGTTTTGGCAGTCACACACTGACACACTGAGGCCATTGACCTTAGAGCTGGTAGTATTCTGAGTGCAGCTGTCAAATACAGCCTTCCATGGGCTATTTGGGGTTTTACCACAAACGATCTGTGCCAGCTAGCGGCTCGACAAAGGAATTTGAGTAACATATTTTGTTTTTTCTTGAATTAAAACCAATGTGGACAGTAATCCGGTGCTTGAGTACCTTATTTTTTTGCTACAGTACTTGCTTTAATCCTAGCAGAATTCCGTAGGCTTTATTTTGGACATTTGCCGTCATGTATAGCTCGGTTCAAGCACTAAGTAAATTAAAGAACTTGCTGCCTTTTATCTACGAAACCTAAATTTATCTCCGTTTCATCTTTTTAAACTGTTGTGGTAGTATTTAATGTAACTTCTATTACTTTTTAATCTGTGGTATATGCTAATTTACTCGCAAGTCGAGTTTGTGTTTTGAGGTGACCCTTAATTTGGTCTAGATTTGTCACCCTGCGTTTAATTTATGTTTAGCAAAGAATCACCTGTACTGTGTACTCTACAGGTTGTCCGAAATCCGTTTTGAATATACGAAATTAATGAGTGCGACAAGGAAGACACAAACAAAATGGGTAGCAGGACAAAGATAGAATGTAATCATGGCTACATAAATTTTTAAACTAAAATTAAGTCAATGTAACAAACACTTCTGTCAAATATTTTATCTGCACATTTTGAATACACGAATTGCTCCTATCAGCAATTTATTTACTATTGTTTACTATTCACATCATTATTTTAATTATTTAAACCTCACTTTATACTCTTTTTATGACAGATACAATATTTGACAGAAGTGCTTGTTTGTTTCATTGACTTAATTTTAGTTTAAAAATGTACCTAGCCATGATTACGTTCTATCTTTGTGCTGTTACTCATTTTGTTTATGGCTTTCTTGTCGCACTCATTAATTTCCTATGTTCAAAACGGATTTCGGACAATCTGTATATTTATTTCGTGATTATTATACTGTAATACTAGCATTTTGGTATTGCTCTTTGTTACTGCTACCTGCATTATGTTATGCTTTCTTTTAAAATATTGTGCAACTGCAGTTTACGAATTCTCTAGCATACCTGCATACACTTGTCGTTAATGAAAAAATTCGTTAAAGCACTTTTTGGCTGTTTGATTAATCGTTAGTACTTACGGAACTGCAAACGTCTCCCTGAGTTAGTCTGACCGGCAATTGTATCCACGTAGTCATTAATATTATACTAGCAGTCCAGTGAGACAAATGTCTCATTTAATAAAACAAAAAAGACCGTTTTGCAAATAGAACGCGTATTCGCCACACGTACGTATATGACGTCATTGTTGGTAGCAAACTACCAGTCGCATTCGCCTTGATAAAATTTGCCTAGAATCTAACCTAAAAAGTTAGGATTATAATTAAGATAATAATTAGTGTTAGACACTGAAATTCGGTTCCTGACCTGACATGACCATTCCAAACATATAACTTTAATAAATTTTTTCTCTATCTCTTACGGTTTGGCTGCCGAAACAGCGTCCCGGACGGACATGTCCATTATATATATGGATTTTTGAGAGATTTAGCCGATGAATTAATTGAAGGTAACAACATCAACAAAAAATAATTTAAATGAACTGGACTGAGGAGTACTGCCCCACCCTCATTACAGTCCAGACTTGACCCCAACACCATTGTCTTCTTTTTTAAGCAGTTTTTGGGAGGTACGCGTTGTAGTTTAAACACGAATTGATGAACGTGGTGCAAAAGTTGACTGAATAATCAGCAGAAAGAATTCTTCTCTGTGAGCATTAGAAGGCCACTTGAGTGATGGAATAAGTGCATTGTCAAGAGAGATTGTTATAGAGAAAAATAATGCATATGTATAATAATTTAAGTTGAAATTCTGTATTTACTAAAAACAATAAAGTGAATGTCAATTTTGAACCATTCTTGTACGTTAGTAATTATCCTGCAAAAGTTCTCAGGTTTTCCTGTTTTTCGTCCTACGATTTCTTCCACTACGTTACTTCCGCAATGTTACCTTGACTAATTACTTCTAAATACAGGGTGTTGAAAAAAAGGGTAAACTATTTTACCCACTTACAGATCTCATCAATACAAACAAAAATGTCCTAATAAACATGGGTCCGGAAACGCTTCGTTTTCGAGTTACAGGGTGTTAAAGGTTTATTTTTAATTCGTTTTTTTTTATGTTATCTAAAAACGCTTTGAGCGATTTTAATGAAATTTTTAGAGTTTGTTTATAACTTTATGAGCTATCTTTTGGACCTATTACAATTTATGTAGTAATTCCAGGGGCGTGCCCAGGAGGGCATAACGATTAGGTTATTGCACAAAAAAATAACGCCCACGAGATTTTTTTGCAATTTTTATATTTTTTTTTATTAAAGCAACTGAAAATGTCTTCTGAGACTTTTTCGGATCTCTCATCGTTTTCAAGAAAAAAATGAGCGCCCATATTTTTGCTCGTCTCTGAACATGCTAAGACAAAAACTAAAATGCTTCAATATCTAAAAACCCCTTAACCGATTTTAGTGAAACTTTGAAGGTTTACTAGTGCTATTAATGATCATGTTTTGGCACACTTAGATTTAAATTATTTATTCCAGGGATGGCTGGTTTTTTTTTTAACTTTAACGCTCTCTATCTCAGAAACAAAGCATTTCCGGGCCCATATTTATTAGGACTTTTTTGTTTGTATTGATGAGATCTATAAGTGGTTAAAATATTGTACCCTTTTTTCAACTATGGCTATACGTATATGTACTACGTTTCTGCAGATGTTTAAGAAACTTTTCTAATTTACTATCAAGCTGTCATTCGCCGTTACTTGCACTTCATTTCGGTTCTGCTATCTGTTTGTGTTTACGTGTACTTTATTTTTCTGCTGTCCTACTTATATTTTTGAAAATAAAAGTATGTAAAAGAAAAGCACCAAAAAATATCATTCTAAAAATATTTTGATAAAATTCCGTTACATTTGCTGTGATATTGTACTTACAAGCGGCTCTGTGCAATCCGTCAGTTATGTTTTAAAAATAACAACAAAATTAGTTATGGTTTAGTCCGTTAAAATGTTAATATTAGACAAAATAAAAAAGTTGTTTTAAGAAACGGTGAATGATATGTCAAGATCAGAGTTTTAAATGTTGTTTTTTTTTGGTAAACATGATTGAATTAAATTGGGAGCAGGTAGCATCTCACGTATGCCAAATGTGAGTACTCTGTGTCAAGGCATTCTTGATTAATGCATTTAAATATATTATTTCTTTTTGACCTCTAAGACGCTGTAAGTAATCAGAGTTACAGTTTTGTACTAAGGTATGTTCGCCTTAATCTTTCTACTTTGACTTAAGGATTCACCCTAACATGCTATTTTATTGTAGTCGTGGTTTTTTTAATTACACCCTCCATTCTTATTTTCTTCTCACGCTTTCTTCTTCTGTTGCGACGTAAGTACTTATTATGCATAAATATGTTTCGTTCCTCTTTAACCACGTATGAAATTCTGCTGTTTATTGGCTTGATCTGTGCAACGTTATCTTTTGTTTTGCTACTATGAAACATGCATCGTTTTTGTTATTATCTTGCTATTTTCATATCTGCTGTAATTAAATATTAAACGAGTCACTTTGGGCTGTGTAAGTGATATTACAATAGCTATTAATTAAAAGTACGTCTAGACAATTAGATTTAGACGGTTTATTGATGTTTTTAACACATCAATCAATCATGCTGTAATGATGAGAGAGAAAGAGAGAAAGAGAGAGAGAAAGAGAGAGATAAAGGTAAACGATCTGTTAATGCAAGTATAAAACTTATTTTCTATTTAAATGGATGAGCAGAAGTACAATTTAGATATCTATTCAAAGAAATTAATTTACAATTTCATCTGTCAATATTAAGTTTTTTTGGTATCTCACAAATCAACTTTGTTACTTGATTATTTCTATAAGATGAGTTTAAGGTTGACGGAATTATAATTAGCTCCTGGAAGTTTATTAATTATTTTAGAATTTTGAATGTGGCGTTCTGTTATCAACGTGTCCTTATATTGTTATTAATGTTATTTATGGTTCTACATTTTTATGATCCAATCTACTTAGGATTTCTTGTCTTAGACGTTTCATAGCCAATTTTGTTAGATACTGTTGAAACTGGTTCATCCATTAAAAAACCTATATTTCGCCTGTCAAACGTATATAAGTAAATATTGTTAGCCCACGAATTAGGTATTGCAATTATTCGATCTCTTCCTAGAATACTATTTCGTAATTAACAATGCATTGCTTTTTTAAGCTCTGTTTATTTACAACTGTTCTAAATGTTCTTCTACAAAGGTACCATGATTATAAGCTATCGAATAGGTTTATATTCTGTAGTTCATAATGATTATGTTTTCATCAAACAATAACAAGAGAACTTCAAAATTCCCGAAAAAACGGTTTTTGATGGGATCCTGTGTATAAATTTCACAGCGCACAACCTTCAAATTTTTGGGCGACAGTAAATTGTTTTATGTTTTTATGTGTTTATAAAGACACCATTAGGACCCCTAAAATTTGCGGAAAATAGCTTGTAATTCACGCCTCCAATGTGAATTCTGCAATAAAAGCACCGCCATAAAGTCCGTTTTACCAGATTTTTATTGTCGTCTGGACCGCCACACTTTCGTCCCGAGAATTATACGGTTGCAAAATTCCTGGACAAACTGCATTTCTGAGTTATATTTTATGGCGCTGTAAAGTTTCACAAAAATATCTAATATTCGAAAATAACACAGCCCTTTTATGGCTTCGCATTGTAAGACAGGGGTCGAAGGGCGATTTTAAGTGAAAAATATTTCGGCCAGATCTCATTTTTGCGCAGCATAATCGACCGGATACGCCAAACGCGATGTCTATTTGTGTTCCTTTAATAAGGGGAAGCGTCCGGACGCCTGCTCTTAATAACTCTCTTATATGACGCCACACATCATACCTGTCACATCAAAGCCGCATCGCTCCACCGCTGATTCATGCACCTTCCGGCGTGCATTTGTCTTTTTTACAGCCATTAATTGGGCCTCATCTTCTAGAGCAAACAGATTAATTGCTTATTCGTGGGCAATTATTTTGCCATTAATTTCCATGAAACAGAACCAAAATCTGTCGTCACAATACATAAACGCATATAAACATGTTCACCTGGATTTGGAGCTACTATCTGCCTCCACAAATTAATGGACAATACCTTCTTTCATTGTCTTCTGCGCATGTCTTTCGGTCCATTCCCTTGGTCTACTTACTTTTATTTCACCCTTAAAAATTGAGCGATGCGTTTTTTTATTCAATAAGATCACATTTACCAAATGTTTATATTTTCTCTACCAGAGAGCTACTTAGTTCACTTTTTCAGTAAGAAGAACGATTTAAAAAACAACACGAGTTAGCAACTACAAGACACAGAAATGTTAAACATTTTTTATATAAAATAGTTAAACTGAATAATTCTAATGATTCTGTCTTAACAAGCCTTTGTTTAATTTAATTTGACGAGGAAGCATTTGCAGCACAAAGGTCAAAGTGACAAAGCCTTCAATAAATTTCGTTCCGAAAGTTGGAAAGTTTGTTTCGTAATGTGATACTTAGTACGTCAGATGGAAAAACTAAAGAGTTGTACGCTTACTAGATACTAATTATGATCTATACAACAATGCCTTATAATTCTACAAATATCGGCTAATTACATCAACAAACAAAAATGTACAAAATAGAAAGTTTACTTTAACACGACTATTATCAATGTTTCATGTTAAAGTGTAGTGATATGCAAAGTAAGCTAATTTATGTAATAAGAGCCTAACATATCCAAAATTATAATTGAATATTTGGAAAATTAAGAACTGGAAATGATTAAATATCAATAAAATGCATTTACAAATATTCGAATAATAAGAAAAACTTTTATTTTTTTAAATTCCTATCCATAAAGAAGAAACTATGCGAAAGGAAAGTGTAGTTTGGTAATGGTTTTCAAATTCTCTTATTTTTTTATCCTTTTAACACCAGCTACAAATGTCACAGTTTCTACTAATAGATTTAAAATAGATTGTCCGTTACAATTATAAGATTTATCGGCACATATTCATTTAATTTAATGAAAATCATTTTACAAAAGGTTGTTCATTATGTCAAACACGTTAACTTAAATTTTATAATAACCATGGATACTTAAATTCCCCACATTTCATCTTAATCGCTCATCTGTGTCTCGTGTCTCCCCTGTTGAATTACACTCATTACTGTAATAGGTTGACACCGTTTTTGGATGATGGTTGGCTATGGATTTTTGTTATTAAGTTGCACATGAAGAGAACCGTAATTTTAATCTTGTTGTATAAACTGTAAAAGTTACAAATTTAATGTAATTTGGCAGGATAGGAATTGTTGCCAAATACTTATTCTGATAGTGCATGTGGAAAAATATGTAAATCAAAAGTATAGTAAACATTCGAAGTACTTCATTTAAAATATCTTTTATTACATAATTACTGAAACTGGATACATACCTAAACATTTGTTAAGAGCTTTACTCGAAACTTTCCTCGCAAATGAAAGTTTTGAAAATTTCAAAGGTATACATATTTAGGCAATAAACTTTATGTACTAAAAGAGCGAGGCAGCATAATGAAACTACCGCTTCATATTTGACTATTTGTCACGTACTGTCACACACCAATAATGCATATAGCAATAATAATAATAATAATAATAGTTTTTTTATCAAACAATGTTTACAATAGAACAGAACAGATAATTTATACAAGTTTGATGAAAAAAATCACAGCGTTGCAATGCAAATAGTAAAGAAAATGTCTATCTTAAACAACAATTCATTCATTCATCGTCGTCATGTCTTGGACTAAGTTTCTGTCTGTTACTGATCTTTTCATTTTTTCTTTGGGCAGCCTATACAGGGTGTCTCAAAATTGACGCCCGTGCTTCTGGGATTTGATTCAGGGGGCTAAAAGAAATCGAAAATGAAGAATGGAAAATTTTCCGATTGTCATTTGTTTTCGAGTTATTGATAGAAATGTAAATAATAACTTCTATCGCCCAGTCGTTCTAATTTGTTTTGTAGCATAATTCAATAAGGTGGTTATGGCGATGTTAAATAGTAATTTTTGTATTAAGTGCGCGAAGTGAGTGTTTTTTGCGTGAGAATGCCACAAAAAAGTAATTCGAACGCACAAAAAACACTTCGAACACGCAATACAAACAATATTTTTTCTACAACCGTCAAACAAGAATATCAATATTATTTCGCGACGTAGTGCGCGAAAATTTTTGGCACTCTAGTGCGCGAAGTGCATTTTTTCACGTCGTCAATGGTAACGTAAATAAATATCCCATTTTTTAACACGTTGAAAAATAGCCTTCAAATTTGTTTTTTATTGATAACTCGATAACAAAAGACAAACGGAAAATTTTCCACTCTTTATTTTCGATTTCTTTTAGCCCCCTGAATCAAATTGCAGAAGCACGGGCTCAATTTTGAGACACCCTGTATTTATTTTCCCTTTTGCTCTGTATTGGTAGTACACCTTCCGTAGTCTATTGTTATCTATTCTTTCTAGATGTTCTAACCAATTTTGTCTGTTCTTTTGGATTTTTTCGTGGAGGTCACAGATATTAAGTCGTTGTGTATTTTCTATGTTACTATTTATATCACTAAGGGTATATCCTGCCGTTGACCTTAGAAATCTAACTTCCGATGTAATTTTTCTTCTAGTATAAGTATTAATAAAGGATGTGTGATTCTCTAGTGCAACATTAGAATAAGAAATTGAGAAAAGTATGTGAAAAGCACAGCATCAATGAGGAGACTCAGCTTTTTGATTTTACATTAGTTATTTACTATACAAGTAGGACAGCGTCATTAATATACGTGTGTGTAAGTTACAAACGAGTGAGTAGCACGAGTAATGTAAGCACACAAGTATATTAATGATGCATTATCACACATGTATTGTACAAAATTTTATCTACGACTGCCTAAAATTGAGAAAAGTGCATTAAGAGAAATGTCAGATCTGTCATTTTCAAAAATATTTTAGTAGGCAAATGTCATTATGTCATTCATTTGACACTAGTTCAGTTACGTAATGAAGTCATTACACAACTCAGTTGCGTAATGAAACCATTACATAACTGAGTGGTGTAATGAGCTTCGTTACCTAACTGAAATAATGTCAAATGAGTGACGTAATGCGTTACTTATCCCACTGCAGTAGATAAAATATATTACGTAACCTAGATCTGAACATATATGTATATATTGCTATAACCCTATACGACATTATTTTTTTAGTTTATAACAAACTTCTGTTTTAGATGAAATTGTGTAAATTAGATACCCATTGATATAAATTATTGATTATTGGTTTTATTAATAAATATTTCTAGCTCCAGCAGAACAAGTTCTCTTAAATCAGGTCGGTTTCATGCATTATGTATTATTACACTTAAAAAGTTGTTCTGTTCAATGAAAGCTTACTTCACTACTACAAAAATTATATCACAGTTCGACAATTGTCACTATGAAAGTGGAAAGTCAGTCAAGAGCATATTTCTTACAATTCTTATCATTTGATAAACATAAAAATTTAAGTAATTCCTGTTTAATTATCTTAATTCACTTTGTTATAATGTTTTACTTTTAGCTTTTTAAACAAATACCTGCAGTTGCCACCTCTCCAAGCACATCAATCAGCCTCTTACCACAACACCAAGTATAGATGCAATCAACTACCAGTAACTGCAAACGTAGAGTGACGCCTATAATTGGCCTAACGGCTGTTGGCGGAGTGCGAAATAAAATAAAAAATAAAATAGAACGTCCTCCATCCAAATACGACAGGATACTCGCTACTTCCACCAAGAAGCTTGCTAAGGTCTACTACCAGTAACTACAATACCTCCTTTCCAAATCTCACAAGATGTCCACAACCTCTAGCAAGAATCTCGATGAAATCCAATTCACAAGATGTTCACCCCAACAAGAAGCTCGATGAAGTACAATACCAGTAAATGAAATGCCTTTTATCCAATTCACAAGATGTTCACTCCAACAAGAAGCTGGATGTGGCCCACTACCAATAAATGCAACGCCCGTTATCCAATTAACATGATGTAATCAACTAACAATAAACTCCCAATTCCAGAAAACTCTTTTTTATAGATTGTAGCAGTTTAACTTCTTATTGTACTACTACCATACACCTCCTTCTCCATAAATCCATTATACAGTTTACTTTAAAATTTACTTTTTCTCCGTCTCCTTAATTTAGCACCATGTATATCCCTCTATACACCAACCAGACAAGTAAAAATACTTTTATAAAAGGGTTTTATTTTCAAATCTTAAGTGTTCACAAAATATGTGTTACATTTTAGAATAAAAAAATCGTTGTTATTTTTAATAATAATCTTGTCCATAGTAATATATTTCATGCACATTTTACATTTAAGACTTCTAGGTAATATACTAATATATTTATTTATACCTGACATATTGAATGACTTCTTCAAATAATTATTCGACATTAACTTTCCACCTTAATTCAAGCAATATTGAAATCATATGTTAGAACCTTTCTGTTTCTTAATCTGAATTGTTCGACTGGATTTGAATTCTAATTTACTAAAAAAACCATTGACTAATTATTATGTTCTTTCTTATACTTAAATTCATCTTTGTATCTTTATAAATGAATATTTTTATCCTTCTACACATAATGTCCTACCTAGGGATTAATTTTAACAAACAAACTATATGTCTTGATGTGCAAGTCAAGTTTTACTTTAACATCAAGATAGATAAAGTAGCACTCTAACATCAAGAATAGATAAAGTAATTTAATTTTCTAACTTTTGTATAAATTAAATATGATGGCTTCATATTATCGTAGCAACCCAATCTAGCTACTGACATTTTGAAATCTGATTGACTGTCCTTATTTTCTTTTGAAATTGTTAAAGTTCCTGCTATAGAAAAAAATATTGTATTGTACACGACGATAAAGTTATTTCTATCCACACTGAATCACACGATTCACTCGTGGATAAAATTTAACTTTATCGTCTTGTATAATAAATTACTATTTTAATATTTTGGGTAACCGAGTTGTAGAGTGTAGATGTTTTATTTTATAAGGGAATATATAGTGCAATATTTACAAATTAGGAACAATTGACAATAGAGACTTAAAAGTCAAATAAGTAAATGTTGAAGAAATAAGTCCGATTTTGAGTAAGCATGTCTTGACATTCATAAAAACAATTAATGAATGATTTAAAAACTAACAGAAAGCTTGACATTAAAAACGTATATCAAATAAAATGTTTTCTTTTTGAAAAAGTACAACAATTATGCATTTTAAACTAAATTCATAGGTAAAAACTTGGAGCTTAGTTAATATCAATACTAAAATATTTGAGGCAAAATCAGCAATTTGAGCTGTAATCTTAACTGGAGCATACGTACAACAAAAAGTAACAGGAAGGTTAATACGGTCGAATGGTATAAGATTACATTTATATGAGAATATAAACAATTAATGTGTAAATTAACGATAATGTAGTGCTGCGCATATATTGGTCCAGTAGCATGAAGAGCTTTTGAAGCACATGAAGGGTCTACACGACACCGTTGAAGCACGAGCATATCACAGAATACCTGGAGATCACGATGACATCTTTCCAAAGTACCTCCATATTCGTTCGAGTTGGTCGACAGTCTCAAACTAGATTTCGAGCAACTTTCGAAGAGGTAGAAGGAGCAGTCAACACAAACAATGCCATGGTAAAGGTGTCTATGTACCCCTGTAAACAAACACACCCATAAGAAGCGAGGAGATAAGGTGATTTTAAATAGTACAGGTGTATTTCCGTTAAAACTATCCGAGAGACTTCCTTGGAAGGTAGATTCCAGCTTCGTCTTTTAGTGAATCAGCTAAAACATACATTTTAAGACTACATGGACAATTAGCGTAATAGTTTATCAAGTTGTCGGTTTTCCGCCCTCTTTGATGTATTTTGCAGTCTTCTGTGTATGATTTCTCGAGCAAAAGTATCAATTTTTCGGGAAAATGAGGTAGCGGACTCGTTTCGCTTTTGTTTATAACCGTCATTTATATCGACGTGAGCAATTTCTAGCGCATGACTACGAATTGAGAAAACAACTGAAAAACGTCTTGGGTGAGGCTAAAATTCAAGTATAAAAACAAATTAGGGAGATTTGAGCGTCACTTCGAAACTAATAGCGCAAGAACTATGTCTGTTTGACTTCCAAATTAATAGTGTAGAAACTATGTCAGTTCTAGGTTTGAATTTTAAAAATGCCGAAGTCACTAGTTTTCAAAATTAAATATAACTCAAGTTAAACCCTGTTTGTACCAGTATATAACAACCAAAATTTGTGTGTGTCAATTAAACAAGTTGGAAAAACATTACTATTGTTATTTCAAAAATTTCAGATTGTGCGTGTAAGTGAAAGACAACAGAAACTAACTACCTGGCAGGAATTTTAAGCGAGATTTTGTGGTTCCTGGACATCGTGGAAGTGGTATCAGCAGCAGATAGACGATCAATAAGAACTACAATCACTATTACCCGCCATCTTATCGATCGATCCAGATTTAGTAGCACTGGCGCTGGCGTAGAACCCGGTAGCAGAAAGACGTTTTCTTTATGCTATACAATTATCTCGTGGAATTGTGAATTGTTTGTGGTAAAAAATTGTTAATGAGTCTATTTAAAATTGAAAATTCATAGTAATTATTATAAGAAGTAAGTTCTTTTCTTTTAAATCCCTATCAACCTACGATTTAAATATAAAATTGTTGTTGTGATTAAAGAATTCAATTGAGTATCATGCTAAACCATTATAGAGTTGTAAAGTAAATAAGATATGCTTGTGATATCATGATTTACAAAGCATCTCCCTACATTTCTTTTCTGAGCATTTACAATCAGGTAAACCAAGTATAGCTCATACTTGCATGTACAGCGATTTCAGGGCAATGCAAGGGAGTTTCTATCATGAAATTGGGATTGTTGGTACTCCACATTCTCATCACTTGCGAATTGACGTATCCAGACAAATAAAAGATTAGTTTCCTGCGATAACCTTCGGAGCGACATTGTAGGTTCCTCTGCCATTCGACCTCTTTCTTGTTCCATGGTATCATCTGCTCGAATTCGTTTCCTGCTACCTCTAATTCTGTGACCTACACTACCAGTTTGTTCAAAATTGCTAACAGTTTGCTGCAGTTGACGTAGGAAATGATCTTCAATCACTACTACTTCAAGAAAAGGCACTCTGAACTCGTTTAAACACAAACGTTGATCATGCATCCACTCACCATTTTCTAGATGGGAGTTTCAATAATATAACTGTATCATAATTTTTTTTTTGTTCTTGAGAAATCATCGTTATCAAAAGCTTCAATAAAGAATAATTATAATACGAATACAAAACGTGACAGTTGTTCACAATTTTGAAGTAAATATATTGGACACATTGGCAACAATTTGTTCTTTCATAGCCATACTAGATGAGATTAATTTTTGATCATATTTTATTTGAATTGCAGAAGCTAACTGATATTTCATGCTCAGTAATAGTATAACTAACAGAACGCTGCAAAGAAATTTGAGGGACTTACCTCAAATTTAACTTCTACTTTCTTCATTGTCTGCAGTCCTTATGCCAATCGCAAGCGGATGTGGATAGTGGTTAATGTGTTTTGTTTACACATTTCTTCCACTATTTTCCATTTCTGGAAATGCTCTATATTGATTTTATGGTCTTCGTTCTCTTTCTTTTATTCTATCGCTCCAGGTGTTCCTCAGTTTTTCAACTTTTCTCTTTCCTTCTATTTCTACTGCCGTTTATATTTTGACTATGTCCGATTTATTCTTTTTTACTCTGTGTCCATACCATTAAACTGTATTTTCCCAACTTGGTCATGGTTCCGTGCCATATGGTAAGGTGGGGAGAACTACTATGTTGCATACTTTTTGTGTATTTCTATCCATCTCCTTATTTCCTAATACGGTTCTGCTCAGCTAGTAATATATGATTGTCGTGTTCTATATTCTGTTAGCTATTTTCAGGTATATTTTTCTGTCACTTTTAATTACTATTCCTAAATATTCGAATGTAGTTACCCTTTCTAGTTTTTGCTTTTCATCTTACCATCCATGAGGTTTATATTAGCCAAAGAATTATTTAATTTGGTTTATTTTCAAAATGTTTTAACAAGTAAGATTTATATCATATGGTTGCCAAATCCAGGTGCTTCAATTTTTAATATTAAGGGAATGAATTATGTACTATTTTTGCCTTTAAACGTTTTGGTATATATAACAAACGAAATCAAGATTGCTTTGAAAAAATTAAGTGATGTGCTCTATTACTTCTAATGTTTTAATCTAAATATGACAGTTATTATAATAGTAGAAGTGTCAAGTTGTTTAAATTATCAAATTTTAAATTACACATGTTTAATCAAGATGAAAACGTTTTTATAATCAAAATGATTGATGGAGCAGATGTAGCATTGTTTGAGTGTTGGTTTTCATGTTAATTTTCTAAAATTTTGAGATGACAGTCGGTGACAGTTATGCAATGGTTTAGGTTACGTATGTGTTTCATTCGACAACATCAACGTAATGTGAATTAATAATCGACATATGTTCAATTTTTAAAACTAAGCTTGATTTCAGTTTCGTTTGCTCACATGTTATTATTATCATTAATATTATTTTAAATATAGGTTCTAGTACTATTTTTTAATTGTCAGTACCTAAATTTCAATTTGAAGAATGGTTGTTGTATCCTTATTTACCCTCGTCAAAATCGTATATACAATAAAAAGTGTTTTCTTCTTATTTTTAGCCGTTGTTTTCCAGGATAGCTGATGTAAAAATACAATCTTGAATATTAAATAAAGAACAATGGAATAATTTTCGTCTATACAGGGTGTAAACGGAAATATCTTACATAGGTAAAGGCAATGTTAAAATTACGAAGGATCGACTATATCTGTCATGATGTAACATAGCAACGCTGTTTTACTATGCCAACGATTATTACGCTTTTTTGTATAAAATACATTTGAAAAAGAGCAGAACTTTTATAAATAGTTATTAATTTTATGAAACAAGTTTTATTAGAACTAATGATATTTTAAAGATAAATTCAACTAAACATTGAAACAATATTTATGTCATGTTGATTCTTCGTAATTTTTAACGTTGCATTTTTTTCTATGTACCGGGTGGCCAATTAAGAAGGGCACTCGGCCCTATCTCAAAAAGTAATTGTCGCAAAGACTTGGGGTAAAAAAATTTATGACTAAAGCGGCCAAGAGAAAATGCTGGAAATTATTTTTAAGTTTCTAGAATGGCCGTCAGGGGGCGTAATCGCATTCTTGAATTTTAAATCCCGTTTTTTGAGAAATATTCTTATATTACAGATAGCTAAAATAGACACCGTTTTAAAGCTGAGATAAATTCTATTCTTTTTTGTTAAATTCTTTTTGCTCTATCTCTTAAGGGAAAGTGGTGGGGGGTGTCCGAACATCTTCGGAAAGAAATGTCAATAACTTCAAAATGGCTGAACGGATTTTGTCAAACTTGGAGTCGTTGAAAAGGGCTTTTCTTAGGCTATCAACGCTGCTTTGAGCGGATTGATTTAGATTGCTTTTGTCGCCGCTAGAGGGCGTTTTGCGACAACACTACAAATGAAATGGATTTTCTTAAAAAAAATAAATGCATCGATATCACTTTTATTGCAACAGAAGATAGCCAAATAAGAGTCTCCCACGCTAGTGAAAACCGCATTTCGATATTTCTTTCCTAACCTAAAATATCAGTGGAAGAAATTAAAACTCGAAATAATGTCGCATCTTTGGGAATATTTTCAGTATACCTGTCATTATTAAAACCTAATTATCGTTCTTTTAGCAAAATATATATAAATATACTGTTAAACTACCAACATTATATTTAAAATGTCAATAATAATTAATACTCATTCAATATGATTGAATATTGCCTTTCTGTCCACACGAAAAACTTTGACAGTTGATTGGCGCCTATAAGGATACTCCATCGCATAGATTCTAACAGAAAGAGTTGCGTTTTCATTGTTTTGAAAATAAACACGAAACATATCAAACACTTCTATAGGTGGAAAAGGCATTTTTTACAAATAAGGCCACCAAAATGCACTATAAATAGCTGCAATCTTAATATGATTGACACTTAAACTGCTTAAACACCACCATTATAATTTTTGCTATTTTGTTTTCCAAAGCACACTTGCATTTTAAAAATTTCGAATTTCGTGTGGACAGAAGGGTAATATTCAATCATAGTGAATGAGTATTAATTATTTTTGACATTTTAAATATAATGTTGGTATTTTAACAGTAAATTTATATATATTTTGCCAAAAGAACGATAATTAGGTTTAATAATGGCAGGTATACTGAAAATGTTCCCAAAGATGCGACATTATTTCGAGTTTTAATTTCTTTTACTGATATTTTAGGTTAGGAAACAAATATCGAAATGCGGTTTTCACTAGCGTGTTAGACCCTTATTTGGCTACCTTTTGTTGCAATAAAAGTGATATCGTTGCATTTAATTTTTTTGAGAAAATCCATTTCATTTGTAGTGTTGTCGCAAAACGCCCTCTAGCGGCGACACAAGCAATCTAAATCAATCCGCTAAAAGCAGCGTTGATAGCGTAAGAAAAGCCCTTTTTAATGACTCCAAGTTTGACAAAATCCGTTCAGCCATTTTGAAGTTATTAACATTTCTTTCCGAAAATGTTCGGACACCCCCCACCACTTTCCCTTAAGAGATAGAGTAAAAAGCATTCAACAAAAAAGAATCGAATTTATGTCAGCTTTAAAACGGTGTCCATTTTAGCTATCTGTAATATAAGAATATTTCTCAAAAAACGAGATTTAAAATTCAAGAATGCGATTACGCCCTCTGGCGGCCATTCTAGAAACTTAAAAATAATTTCCAGCATTTTCTCTTGGCCGCTTTAGTCATAAATTTTTTTACCCCAAGTCTTTACGACAATTACATTTCGAGATAGGGCCGAGTGCCCTTCTTAATTGGCCACCCGGTACATCCTGTATAATTGAAAAGCAGCGCTTATATTTTGAAACTTCGTAGATTAAGACATCCTGCGGAATAACAATCCTTTGTGCAATCTAATTTGATCAAAGCAATATTTATTTAATTCTGTCGAATATTGTTCTACAGGGTGTTATGGAAATGTTCTTGCACAAAAAACATACGGTCAATAACTTACCTACCTCAATTGATAAGGTACGTTGGTGACCAGATGTGAACTAAAGATTGTATCAGTATCTATGCAGTTTTTGTTGATTTGTATATCAAAGAAATGTTTTTTGTGTTTTGTGCCATTAAATTAAAATATTATTCCATAGGCGGGTATGCATTTTTAGAGTAAAATTGTTTTGAATTTTAACTCAGTTTTGAGGGCGTTTTCGAAAAAATATTAAATTGAGAAGTTGTTCAGTTTAGTGAGTTCTATTACGGGTTAAAATATTTGCACTCATTTGCATAACACCCTGTATATTTCTAGTCCAGCTAGCAACACAATATGTAAGGTGTGTTCGGGTTCCAAATAAATTTAAAATTACACATATTTTGAACCATAATAGAAAAATGTATAAAAGGTCATCTCTGCTCTCACAAGGAATATTATTAAATAATCGAACTGAGAAATATTTAAAAAATTGACGTCTCCACAGTATTTAGTCTTTGTTTGTTGTTCAAGCTGGTCTTGTCAAACTGCCATAATTTTATCATAACTGGGCCAAATATGATTAATGACCCATAAAAGCTAACTTCGATTTGCTATATCAGCCTAAATTGGTTAATGGTGATAAACTGGTGCGTGCATTTCTTAGTGTATTAGTCCAGGAATTCTTTTAAATCAAGCGGGTCGTCGTAGTTCATCTAATCACAATAAATATAATTTATTCCATCCACTGATGGTGATTTATGTTTATTGCTTCTAATAAGATTGGGGCTAATGAAGAAATTCTTGAGAAGCCTTTATGTAACTGTGCATCGAGCCATACCTGTTCAAGACATTCCGTCTTGTTGCCTAAATACAATCTGTTTGTCGCTACAGTTGATTGCTAAAGCTTCGCCGGGCTCGCATTTAACAAATATGAAGTTCGCAAGGGTGCGAGCGCAATTAAGGGTCGGCCCTCGTTGTTCCCTACTTCGAATCTCTATTATAAATTGAGGATAATTAAAATTTCGCTAATGTATAACTTCCCTCAGTTGGTTTATGAGTTTAAACATAATGCCAAAACTTCGCAATTTAAGAAGTACACTTCTCTGAAGCATGCGTTTATGAGTTATTAAAATAAATTGCTTATAAAGCTCCAAATAACCGCAGGAAAATTAATGCAAATTTCCAAAATATTGGGAAAGCATTTTCGCTTTCTGTCGGCGGAATCTTAAATGACACCACAATATGCAAATTAATAGAGACATAAAGTAATATAGGAAATAAACAAGCAACACTGAAGAAGAATTTACAGAATAGTATAGAAACCGAGCAAGATATTTTCAATACAAGGTATTTTAATAATTTTTTTAATTTAAATTAATTTAATTATATTATATGTACTGCTATGATCACATTGTAGCCTTATATGTAAAATAACAATTATTAGTAATTTACAACATAACCAATAAAAACAGATATTTATTGTAAAAATGTGCAGAAGATGAAATAACGTAGATTTCAATTTTTTTATAAAATAGCAGGCCTTGTAAATAATTGACAGTATGATGTTTTTAGAATGGCATTATTGTTGTGTAAACACAAATTAAAGTAGGCTTGGCATTTCATACAACTAAAACAAAACTGTAAACAAGAAAAATTGGGGGCAGGTTCTTCAAGCGGTTGGCTGTGTTTTGCGAAGCTCCCTAATAAATAATATTTTATGTACGAACAAACACCCAAGTTTACCAATAAGTTGTGTTTTTATTGAGAGTGATTTGTGGAAGTTTTCCTTTGTATTGAGGCATCATTTGGTCCGGTGCACGCCAGAGTATTTGAAAGTGATTTTCCGGATATCCAGTTAGTTTTGTAGTGCGTGTATAAGGTGCATAGGCAAGTAGTGTACGTGTTGTGCACCGCAGCCCTATAGCGGGGCCCCCAGCCATCCAAAAGGTCATCGAGGTTGCTGTCGACATCCAGATTGCTTTGAGTCCACATTCCTGCCTTGATAACAGCAGGCCGGTAACGACATCCTGTCCTGAGCATCGTGGGACCTTCAGCGAAACTGCAGGTACACCGAGATCATCTAAGAAGCCATCTAAAGGTCAGATTTTGCCAGCTAAAAAGTGTCTTTTTGTGATTTTGTTCGAGTGGCCTCGGTTTCCATTTAACTTCCGGTAGTGGCGTCAGTAGAAGTGCTTTGTTTCGTGGCACGGTATACCTACTTTAAAATTTTCTCGAATAGCAAGAGCGTTTACTGCGTGGACATAGACAATTTAAATAGAACACGGGGATTGTGTACGTATTTTCAACATCAGGAAACCATCTTGGAATTAATTTCGGTCCCATCAGGTAGAAATATGACGCTAGAAATTCCCGTCAGTTAAATATCGTAGCATACAGAGTGCGGACAAATAATTGCTTAACCGAACTTTAGATGATTATTATTAGCAAAGTAGAAATTTAGTTTTGGATGTAGCGACCTAACCCTGTAGATAAAGTGATTCTTTGCATAATTTACGTCACTTTTCTTTCCAAAAAGCATGATTGCAGATTGTTAGGATTAAGTTTTAGGGAGTGTTCATTAGAAATGTTGGTTAATTTTTGTAAATCTTGATTTATTTTAGCACATGCATCAGAAACATTTCGAAAGACATGTATAATTGGCAATCATCAGCATAAAAATGGCATTCAGTCGATTGTAAGACTAAAGAAAAATTTGAAATATAAATACAAAAGATAATTGGGCCTAGAATGGAGCCTTGGGGTACTCCAGTATCAATTTTTAGAAAATTAGATAAGCAACCATGCAAATTAACAGCTTGGTATCTTTGAGAAAGATAACTAGTTAATAAGGCAATTGACTCAGAACTAAGTCCTATATAGTGTAGAAGCGATATTAAAATAGAATGTTTGATAGTATCAAAAGCCTTTGAATAGTCTAAAAGAACCAGTGCTGTCAACTTACCTTGGCCTGTAGCAACCACAATGTCATCGACTACATGCAGGAGCGCAGTACTACAGCTGTGATTCTTTTTGAAGCCTGATTGAGTAACGGGTATTATTTGATTAATTTCTAAGTGTTGTCTGAGTTGCCGTTCAATTGCTCGTTCAATTATTTTTGAAAGTGTGGGCAATATGCTTATTGGCCGTAAATCCTTTAATTCTTTGGGTGCAGTTATTTTGGGAATAGGCAATATTAAAGCTCTTTTCCAGCATCTGGGAAAAGCGGATTTGCTAATGCAATAATTTATAATGTGAGTTATAACTGGCAATAAAAAGGGAATGCACAATTTAATTATATGAATGTTAAGACCATCAGCACCAGTAGAATTAGATTTAATGGAACAAATAATTTTAAGAACTTCTTCTTCTTCTTCAACAGGTTGGAATCGTAAAGTACATTTGACAGACTTTTTCCGATGGCTCTCGTAGAAAGTAGATAACATATTATTCGTAGTAAATCGAGAAATTGAATTTATAAAATAATTATTAATTCCATCGGCATCACCGAAGGTAGCAGGAAGATCAGCATTACTTGCTTTGCCAGTTAAATTTGAAGATTTTAGTTTTTTCCAAAATAATAGCGAATTTTGTTTGAATGTTTCAACATAATATGCCTTTTTTCGCGTCTTACTGCAGCAGTAACCGCATTTCTCAGCTGCTTATAATAAGTAAAATGCGCAGGATTCTTCCTTACACTAAAACGAACGTAGAGCCTTGTCACGTAAGCACATAATTTGTTTAAGGGTGTTGGTCAACCACGGCGCAGGCTTTCTAGATATTCTACAACTAACAAATGGAGCATGTAGATTTAATAAAATAGCTAAATTTTCTGTTAAAAACTGGACTTTATCATGAATGTTGCCTAACTGATAAATATTCCGCCAGGGTATAGACGGAAGATCATAATTAAACTGTTCATAATTAAGATTTTTAAAATCCCTGTAAGTGTAAATAGCCTGTTTTGATTTTACGTTGGAAATACCCATTTTACAACAAATCAAACTGTGATCTACTTCATGTGAAGGAATAACTAGTGCATTTTTTGTAATGCTTGTATTAGTAGTTAAAATAAAATCTAGTAACGTGGCTGATTCAGCAGTAATTCTCGTGGGCTCATTTATTAACTGATCGAGTCCGAACGCTTCAAAAAATTCTAACGCACAAACTGATGCAGCGCTCTCCACATCCAGCAAATTAACATTAAAGTCACCGAAGCAAAATAGATCTTCAATCTGAGACAATATCGTTGAGAACGTATTTTCTAAATTCTGTGAGGGCTGTAAACTACTCCAAACCCATATTTACGATTATTACAAGGTATAGCAATCCAGAGTTGTTCAATTTCATTCTTAGTTTCTAGAATGCAAAAACCTAGGGCAGACTTTATGTAAAAAGCGACATCTCCCGCCCTCGAGGGTCTATCATTCCTCACAATATTATATCCAGCAATGTGTTAGCTTTTTACTTACCTTTAGGTCGTCGCTCTTTAATTATTTAACTCAACAATTGAACATTGTATAAGTGTACTTGAGGCCCGTCTACTAGCAACAGTGAAGACGTCGCGAATTCTTTAATTACGATGTTAAAGGGAGCGCCAACAAGTTAATACTCAGGTACACTGATATATGTCAAGAAACTTGTAACTTCACTGTATATCTAGGTAAATAAACAATTATTGAACTCAATGCTTGTAATTAAAATGAAAGAGAGCAATACCCTTAACTAGCTTTATTATCACTCAAACGTTGAGACATCCAATTTGGCCTATTATATGAACGGGACGGGGTAATTGTTACTCAGATGTTGTCCATTACTCAAGTACTCTACTATTTGAACGGGACGGGGTACCCTCTTAACTTAAACTACTAGTCTTTCTAATGTTTACACAGCGTTTTTATATGCAAAATATCATCAAAATCACTTATCTGTTCGTGGTTACACTTGTAGACCTTTAATGAATCAGATTAACTGTCAGCTTGACAGCTCCCAATCGTCAGCTATCACATGCGGCAAGTAGGCCTCAAAACTGCCTGGTGACTTCCAGCAGACTAAAATTTCGGTAGGTTTTTACGCCTACACTTTTTTGCCTGTTAAACAGGCAATAAACTTTGCAAACGTTATTCCACGAAACCCCTTGCACTTTAAAATGCTGTCACACGTTTTTTTCAAAACAAAACCGTTGTTTTTCTTTTTTCCTCTAGTAACGACCAATGCCAATCTGATACTAATTTTTATTAATCCCACTTGATCTCTTAGTCAACACATATACTGTAGATTACTAGTATTAATATCATAATATCACCAAACCGTTTTCCCAAACATGTCTAACATCGTTACACAACAAGGAATGAGAATCATCACCCACAGGAAAAATAGATACCACTCAATTCGGGGACACAAAAACAGCCACCGAAGGAACCATCACAACCCTAATCTCGATAACTAAAGAACTAATCGACGATTCAGAAATCACAATCAAAAACCTATCTTACCCAACGGGCGTACTCGAACCTCATCAGAAACAAAGGAAAATAAAATTTAAGATCCAACAAATAATAACTACCATAACCAAAACTAGGAAGATGGTTTGAGAGACGTGATATCTACATAAGCAAAATCTCCCAAACACACCAACACTAAGCCACGTTATCTTACCAACAAACCAGAAGAAGATGAAAGAGCCAATCGAAGAACTGTATGCCAACCCAAACTAGGAAGATGTACTGAGAGACTTAAAAATCATCAAGGATTAAAAGAAAACCGCAGAGTGAATCCCTCAGACACACCAACATGGAACCCACATCACAATCAACACTCCAAAATGAAAAGGGAAAGAAGCAATGAACTAACCCACGCCAACCTAACTAGAACGAGGCTTATAAATCCCGCAAGAGCAAACTGCTCCAAACACATCACCATCACACTCATAACAGGGTTAACACCAAACTAAGAAGAAGACACAAAGAAAATCTCAAACACACTAAACCTTTCAGACATACATTCAATAAAAAAAAATCAAGCACATCAAACCACCAGGACTCTAACATTCAATGAAGAAAAACTCAAGCACATTTGGTGAGTATATTCTCGAGGTTCCATCAATGAAAATCGCAATCATTCAATGAAAAACCCTAAAAGATAATTCATCATGATACCTGAATAGCGTGATGTCTTCACCATTCATACAAATGAAAATAAAACCAGCTTTTATAAACATACACACAGAGCTCCTAAATCTAAAACGCAACACATCCACTCAATCAAATAAAAATAAAACCATCCAGGATTAAATGTCCAATTATAAAATATCCAAATAAGATACTACTTCCACAAATCAATCAATAAATCGACAAAGGCTCTCTTATTTCACCTACGGCAAGGTACTACGAGTACTATACTTGTTAAAACCACAAATAAACAATCCACATTAATCCAAAACAATCACGTATTAAACACAAACCCTAAAGTTTAAATTTCAATCTGCTTAGCCAAAAACAAACTACTCAAAATTTTGCCAAAGTAAATCTTAGCGTGTCACGTTCTGATGATATTTCCCATTTACATACAAAATACATATAATAAACAGATCTAATTACATCCGAATTCTTTTAATTAGGTATAACTACTGAAAATATTGCTGCTTCAATTATTGTGCGACCTAAAGCTACATGTTCCAAATTATAGCCCCACGTTGGGCGCCAAAATCTTGTTAGCTTTTTACTTACCTTTAGGTCGTCGCTCTTTAATTATTTAACTCAACAATTGAACATTATATAAGTGTACTTGAGGCCCGTCTACTAGCAACAGTGAAGACGTCGCGAATTCTTTAATTAAGATGTTAAAGGGAGCGCCAACAAGTTAATACTCAGGTACACTGGTATATGTCAAGAAACTTGTAACTTCACTGTATATCTAAATAAACAATTATTGAACTCAATGCTTGTAATTAAAATGAAAGAGAGCAATACCCTTAACTAGCTTTATTATCACTCAAACGTTGAGACATCCAATTTGGCCTATTATATAAACGGGACGGGATAATTGTTACTCAGATGTTGTCCATTACTCAAGTACTCTACTATTTGAACGGGACAAGGTACCCCTCTTAACTTAAACTACTAGTCTTTCTAATGTTTACACAGCGCTTTCATATGCAAAATATCATCAAAATCACTTATCTGTTAATGGTTGCACTTGTAGACGTTTAATGAATCAGATTAACTGTCAGCTTGACAGCTCCCAATCGTCAGCTATCACATGCGGCAAGTAGGCCTCAAAACTGCCTGGTGACTTCCAGCAGACTAAAATTTCGGTAGGTTTTCACGCCTACACTTTTTTGCCTGTTAAACAGGCAATAAACTTTGCAAACGTTATTCCGTGGTTTCCCAAATCGCTTCTAAGCTCGAATTTACATTCGTCGGAAAAATGATACTCGCTTCTTAAATCTCCTACCAGGACGGCTAGCCAGTAACATTCCCTACTATAGCTAAACCATATGCAATGGCGAGATTATCACTTATATACCACGAAACCCCTTGCACTTTCAAATGC